>VZQC01012163.1:0-73450 GCA_009823505.1 Rhizomys pruinosus
TTTTTTTTTGGTCTTTTTGAGACAGGGTCTCCCTGGAGCCCCAGCTGTCCTGGAATTCACTCTGTAGACCAGACTGGCCTTGAACTCACAGAGATCCACCTGTTTTGCCTCCCTAGTGCTGGGATTAAAGGCGTGCGCCACCACACCCGGCTATAGTGATAATTTCTAATAAAACAGGTATAACTACCTTTGTAAATTGACTGATAGACATAGGAACTTTGAAAGGATAATTCTCTATTTAGAGACAAATTCAATAGTAAAGTCTTTATAAGTTGTGTAATTAAGCAAAATATATTAATACAGGAAAGCTCTGATATCAGCAATGAATTATTCTGCCTAGGAGATATTGGCTAGGAGATCCAACCCCCCCTCCCAAATTATAAAGGCCTTTTGCCTATAAGTGGGATATATGCAAGGAGAAAAGTGGTAATTCCCTGTTGTTGAAGACCTGGTGTAATCATGAAAAAATATTTTGAGACATCACTTGCTAATGTACAATTGGCCTCTGAAATGAAAGAGATTGTTATGAAAGGCCACTAAAGCAATACAGCAAAATATTGGTCTCCTTGAGACAAGCAAGACTCCTCCATCAGTATCAGCTACACCTCAACTGCCTGGAGATACTGTGCAACAGTGGCAGCCATGTGTCCATATATATCCCAAATCTAATTGGCTACTAGCTCTCTCCTTGGAGGAATAATTCACAGCGGATTCCACAAGCTTATGTTCTCTAGTGGTTAGGAGATGTTATAAGCCACAATAAGAATTTGTCACCCTTTATAGAGAAACCACAGTTTGTGGATTAGCATACCATCCAACCATCTGTGTCTATGCTCACAGCTTAGCTTGCCATAATAATTAGTACTGCTGGGGCTGGAGAGATAGCCTAGCAGTTAAGAGCACTGACTGCTCTTGCAGAATACCCGGGTTCGAGCCCCAGCACCACATGGCGGCTGAGAACCATCTGAAACTCCAATTCCAGGAGAACTCCAGTTCCAGGGGAATCCAACGCCCTCTTCTGACTTCCACGGCATTGCACAACACAGGTGCACAAACCTCGATGCAGACAATGCATTCATACAGATGCAGAAATAAATAAAAATAAAAATAAAAATAAATTTAAAAAATCAAAAAAAAATTAGTATTGCTTAAATGCCTGTACATCTAATTGCTTGTGCTTTGTTAGTAGGATTAGAAAGGTATCCCTGGATAAGCTGTCAACCCATGAAGGGGAACAACCTGAAAAGCCTAGAGTCAAAATGACATCTTCAGAGAAAATTGACTGTTTTGCTTCTCACCCACTTGTGCCCCTTTCCCAAAGCCGAGGGAACAACTTGTGGAAGAGGAGGCATGGTAGAATGTAAGGGCTGTGGAGAGATTGGGTGAATCGTGAGACTACAGCAATATAGACTGGACTCCTATTTGATCAACATGCTTGTGCATACAAGCTTCTCCAACTGGACTATGGGAACCTTGGGTTGTTCAAAATATGGACATAGATACTTGCAAATTGGTTTTATATGAATGTTACTTACTATGCTTAATAATTTGGCTCACATCCAAAAAATGCACCAATTACCTAATTGTATGGCAAACTGAGCAATGTCAATGTTATCTGAAAACAACTGTACTATTATATTGTAGAATCCCTTAAAAATAAACGAATAAAGGAAAAAAAGAATAACATAGATTAGCCCTTTAATTTTAAGTTTGAAAGGTAACATAATATTCACTTAGCACTTGGAATTATCCATGGCTCTTTTTAGTCCTGGTAGATTTATTGGGCCTGATTTTTAGTTTAATAAAAGACAGCTGTAATATTTTTTACTGATGTAATTGGCTGTTGGGAGAAATCCCAGCCAGTATAGTACCTACCTTAATACATATTTAATAGATGTTTTTGAGAAATAGAATATCTTTCCAAGAAAATTTATGTTTCTTAATTTAAGAAAGAACTTAAGCCATCTTTTGGAAGGCATTACATTAATTTTACCTTATTTTAGGAGACTATATTCTTTCTGAAAACCATAGTACTACATACGTACCCATACAGGAACTGATGTTGTTAGGTTCATTGTTGATGAAGAGATGAAATACAGTCTTTTAAAGCTTAATCATCCTGTAGATAAAAGGGGATATTACAGATAACATTATTAAAGGACATTGGATATACATTAATGTCAAGGCAGTTACCTGGAAATTTATTATGGATTGGAAGTAAAAGTAACTTGTAGTTTACATACATTTAAGTGTGACCAATCTTCAATGTTGACTGTATTAGGCCAATATTTAAACAACATAAATAATTTAGTTTACCATTATATAATGTGTGAATAGATTNCTGTTCTTCCAGGAGGACCTGGATTTGATTCCAGCACCCATATGATGGCTACAATGTCTATAACACCAAGTTCCGGGTGATCCAACCAACTCTTTTGGCCTCGCAGGGCATTTGAACACATATGGTTACAGTCTACATTAATAATAAAACTATTCTACCAATTAACAAAACTAATAATGCAATTGTAAAACTGAATAAATCTTTGTCTGTTTTAAGTGGAATCATTTAAAGATCAGCTTAAAAAAAAGCCAGGTTGGGGGCACCCAACGCCGTAAGATGTCTGAGCACTTGGTAGGCAGAGGCAGATGGGATGTGGGGAGTTCCAGGCCGCGCCTGCGTCTACAGAGGGAGGCCCAGAGTAGCTTGGGTACTAAGGAGACCTGCTCAAACGACCAAAAAAAAAAAAAAAATAAAGAAGAAAGGAGAAAAAAAACCACTAGCTCTGAGAAAGTAATTGTTTAAAACATCCATAAGTAGCCTGGACTGCTTTCTTTTTTTAATTAATTAATTTTGTTTGTAAAATACTAGACACCGTGTTCCCGCACCATTCCCCACCACCGGCCAGAGTTCACTGCATCTGCCAACATGCCTTTCATCTCTTAAGTTTTCTAATATCTCCATGGGGAAGTTGACTAGTTTTGAGCAGAAGTTCATCTGTTTCAGTCATTCTTTTGATGCAGTCCTTCTGTTGTTGTTTGTTTTGTTCAAATGCATTACTCACCAACTGCTTGATACAAATGACTCAGGGGGCCCTACACAAATCTTACAACTGGGTTTAAATTGCACAAGCATCCACAGACGGGAACCATTTCATCTTTTTCTTCTGGCTTGTTACTTCACTCAGCCTAGAGTCCTCTAGCTCCAGGCCAATTTCCTCAAGCTCGTGCTGTCGTCCCTTTGTACTGCTGCATTGAACTCCATTTGTAGATGTAACATTTTTCTCTAATCCACTCGTCATTGAGGGCAAGGTTGGTTCCAGCCCTTGCATTGTGTGAAAATGGGGCTGCATTAAACATGCGTGCATTTATCTCTATGCTGGCATTAATTTGTGAGGGTACCTGCCCACGAGTGTATGGCTGGTCAGGTGGCAAGTTCATTCCAACGTCTCTCAAGGGTTCTCCACACCTTTGCTCCATAGTGGCTGTACGAGTTTACATTTCCACCAGCAGTGGACTGAGTGTTTCCCCCTCCCTACACTCTCCAGCACTTGGTCAATTTGTTTTCCTGATCCTGAAAGCTTATTATAAGTGTAATCTTTTTTTTTTGTAAGAGTGGCATATATCTTAAAGTCGTTTTCATTTGCAATTTCCGTAATGATATGTGATGTGAACACTTCTTGAGTTGTTCTCAGCCATCTCTTCATTCCTCACTTGAGGTCTCTGTTCAGTTCTTGCTCCATCTATGGATTGGGGTCATGTTTGTTTCTTTTTCTGTGTTTTTGGGTAGTTCTATTATTCTGGAACTCAAATGTGCTTTGTCACGATGTATACTGCAGTGAAGTTTCCTCCCACTTGTAGGATTTCTCTTCACTCTTGAGTTGCTTGATTTCTCTTGTTGTACAGAAGCTTTTTTGAGTTTGATGAGGTTCCCATTTGTCAATGTCGACCTTACAGAGTTGACCTTCCACCAGCAGTGGATGAGTGTTCCCTCCATCCCTCAAACCTCTCCAGCACTTTGTACATTGTTTTTTCTTGAATCATAGCCAGTCTATTGGAGTAAGATCATATCTTAAAGTGGTTTCATTTGCATTCTTAATATTAGTGATGTGAACATCTTCTTGAGGTGTTTCTCTAGACATTCCTAATTCCTCACTTTGTGAAGTCTCTGTTCAGTTTTGCTCCATCTATTGAGTGGGTCATTTGTTTTCCTTTTTCTTGTTTTTTTGAGTATTATATATTTGGAAATCAAATGCTTTGTCAGAGTATCTGCAGTGAAGGTTCCTCCCACTCTGTCGGGTTTCTCTTCACTTGCTGATTGTTTCTTTTGATGTACAAACTTTTTGAGTTGCTAATGAGGTCCCAATTTGTCAATTGTCGACCTAATGTACGAGTTTACATTCCCAGCAGTGGCATGAGTGCTCCCTATTCCCACATACTCTCCACCACTAGTATCATTGTTTTCTTGATCTCAGCCAGTCTTACTGGAGTAAGATGACTATCTTAAAGTGGTTTTCTTTATTTCCTTAATTGTATTGTTTTTTTTTGCCTTCTTGTTTTTTTTAGGTGTTCTCAGACTCTCTCATTCCTCACTTGTGAGTCTCTGTTCAGTTTCTTCACTCCTCTATTGAGTTGGGTCATTTTTTTCTTTTTCTTTGTTTTTGATAGTTTATTTCTGGAAATCATGCTTTTTGTAGATGTTCTGCAGTGAAGGTTTCCCTCCCACTCTGTGATTCTCTCATTCTTGATATGTTTCTTTTGCTGTAGAGAACCTTTTGGAGTTTGATGACGTCCATTTGTTCAATTGTCGCACCTTAATTCTTTGTGCAGCTGCTGTCTGATTTAGGAAGTCTCTTTTCCTACGGCCTATGTCTTGTCTGCGTCAAACTTTTCTTCTATCAATTAACCCGTTCATGGGGTTCACGTTGAGGTCTTAATCCTCTGAGTTCATTCTCTTGTACAGGGAGGACGAGGGAGGGTTAATTCATCTCTACAGTGGTATCCAGTTTTGCAACACCACTTGCTGAAGATGCTGTCTTTTCTCATTTGTCTCTTGGCCCCCTTGTCAATATGAGGGCAATGTGGCTGAAATTGTATGTGCTCAGTATTTGGATCTTCGGTTATTTTGTTCCATTGGTCACACAGGTCTGTTTTTGTGCCAGTACCAGGCTGTTTTTCAAACTATAGCCCTGTATTGTATAGTTTGAATGTCTAGTATAAGAGATCCCCCCTGTGTAGCTCTTTCACTCAGGGCTAGTTTTGGGGCATTCAGGGTTCTTTTGTTTTTTCCAAATGAATTTGAAGGAACGTTGTGTTCCAAACCTGGAGAAACCTTGGGATTGAATTGGGATGCATTAATCTATACAAGAGTTTCGGGTAAATTAAGGGACATTTTTTTTTTATAAATTTTATTTATTTCTGTATGTGTATATGCCACTGTCTGCATGCAGGTTTGGCCATCCCATGTCGTGCAATGCCGCGGACGGTCAGAAGATGGGCTCGAGATCCCCACTGAACTAGGAGTTCTCCTGAGATTGGAGTTTCGGACGTTCTTCGGCGCCATGTGGGTGCTGGGGATCGAACCCGGGTCCTCTGACAGAGCTGTCGCGCTTCTAACTGCTAGGCCATCTCTCAGCTCTAAATTGACATTTTTACCATGTAAATTTACCCAATCATGAGCATAGGGTTTTTCCCATCTTCTATGTCTTTTCAATTTCTTCTTTCAGGTTTAAAATTTTGTTGTAGAGATCTTTGGTGTTTTTGGTCGGTTTGTTCTATGGTATTATGTTTTGAGGCTCATTTGTGAGTGGAGTCTCTTTTGAATTTTTCTCCTACGTTGCCTGTTTTGTTGGTGTAAAGGAAGGCTCATGATTTTTTAAGGTTAATTTTTTATCCTGCACTTTGCTGAAGCGTATCGTTTTCTAGAGTTTAGTTCTCTGGTGGAGTTTTTAGCACCTTTAAGTAAACAATCATTAGTCTCAGCAAATCGGGATAGCTGACTTCCTTTTTCTCAATTAGTACTCATTTTATATCCCTTTTCTTGCCTTATTGCTCTAGCAAGTGTTTCACAAGCACTATATTAAGAGTGAGTGGTGACAGGTGCACCTTGCCAAGTTCCTACTTTTAAAGGTGAATGTTTCTGTCCATTTCCCATTTAGATGATAATGGTGTGGGTTTCCTGTATTGGCTTTGATTACATTGAGACATGATCCCTCGCATCCAATTCCCTCTAGGACTTTAACATGAAGGGATGCTAGATTTTGCATAACGGCTTTTTCGCCATCAATGAGATGTTGGATGTGGGTTTTTGTCTTTGATTCTGTTTATTGTGTTTTATGATGTTTATTGATTTTCATCTATGGTCTGAAACCACTCCCCAGTCTCTGTATGAATCGACTTGTTCAAGATGGATTTTCTGACTTGGGTCTGTAACCCTCGAGTTGGCCAGTGTCTGTTTGAGAATTTGGCATCTGTTTCTATTAGGAGATGGGTCTATAATTTTCCTTTTTAGTTGGATCTTTGCCCAGGTTTTGGTAAAGTAGTGATGCTGGCTTCATAAAAGGAATGGGAAATTCCCTTTGTTGATATCTTCTTTTTGTTTATAATTTTTATTATTTTGTATGTGCATAATGTACTTGCATTGCACGTTCGTGTGACCCTTGTCGTGCATGACTGCGGAGTTCAGAAGAGGGTCTCGGATTCACTCCCGGAAACTGGGTTCTGTATGGAATGGAGCTTCAAGACGGTCCTCAGCCGCCATGTGGTTGATGGGGATTGAACAACCCGGTCTCTGTTGATGGTCGTCGCGCTCTCCATAGGCACCCTCCAGCCCTATGTATACTTCTAAACAGTTTGATTAATAATGGTTGAGTCTTTTTTGACCAAGTTTATAGTATGCTGCTGTGAACCTATCTGGGCACTGGATATTTTTTTTTTTTTTTTTTTTTTTTTTTTTTTTAGTTGATATGGTCGGTGGATCTACTTCCTTATTCTATATTAGGCTTTTACTCGATCTCTTTTGTATGAGGCTTTGGTGATTCCCAGGATTTCAGACTATGTCAATCCATTCTTCTGGGTTTTCAAAACTTGGTAGAATATAGGTTCTTGATATTCCCATATCAATTTTTCTGGATTCTTTTCTTCCGTTGTGATTTTCCCTTTTCATCACGGATTGTATTTGATTGGAAGTTGTTTCCTTTTTTTTTGGTTAACCTGGGCTAGAGGTCTGTCTATTTGTTTTTTTTTTTTTTTTATTTTCCTTTTTTTGATTTGTTTGTTTTGGTTATGGCTGATCAGTTATCTGTTTGTCTTCATTGTTACTTTTTCTATTTTGTCATTTTCTCTGATCGTTGTGTTTAGGGTTCCATTCATTGTTGCCTCTCAAGTGCTGTTTAGCTCAATGTTAGATCAATATCACTTGTGCTCTTTTGTTTTTCTAAGTAGGCCCCAGGGCTATGAAACTTCCCTCCTTAGGACTGCCTTGGCTATCGTCCAGTAGTTTTGTTGTGTTGTTTGTCATTGTCATTCAGCGTCCATGAATGTTTTTTATCTTCTTTCTTATCTCTTTCCTTGACCCATTTCATTATTCAGAGTGTGTTGTTTAAGTCTCCATGTGTTCTTGTTAGGTAGGAGGGCTCGTCCTGCGTGTTCATATTGAGCTTATTACACCGTGGTGATAGAATGCAATGAAATTATTTAATACTTTTTGTATTGTAGGGTTCTTCTGGGTCCCCAGTATAGTGGGTCGATTTGGGGAATGTTTCCATGTGGTGCTGATTAGAAGTGTATTCTCTGGTATTAGGATGAAGTTAGGTTAGCAGGTCTAAGGTCCATTGGGTATCATATAGTGTTCAGGTTCAGATGTCTCTGTTTACCCTTTTTGTCCAGTTGACCTGTCCAAAGTGCCTGGGGTATTGAATCTCCCACTATGAGTGTAGTGGGGTTATTCTTGCCTTGTGGTCCTGGAGAATTTTCTTATAAAGTTTGGTGCACAGAATTGTTTTTGGGCCCATATATATTTCATGAATGGTGAAATTATTGGTGTTGTTCCTTTGGATTAAACTGTAATGGCCTTCTTTGGCCTTCTGCATTTCTTTTACTTGAAGTCTTCTTTGTCTGATATTTTATAGGCAAACACATGCTTTTCTTTTTGGTACATTGCTTGGAATGTTCTTTCCTCCTTTCACTTTAGTGTGACTGTCTTGAGGTAAGATGTGTTTTGTAGACAGCATACGATGGATTCTTTTCCTAATCCAATCTCCCAGTCTATGTCTTTGATTGGGGAATTTTAGTCCATTAATGTTTAAGGTTATGACTGTAGGTTTGTGTTGCTTCCTTTGCCTTATTATCCATCTGCAGTTTTGATTTGGTTTCTACTTCTGCATTATGACTTTTATTGATTTCTCTTTCTAGGTTGCCTGGGGTTGGTTGTTCCTTTCTTCCGTTCTTTGAATTGCTTCAAGAATACTCTGAAGGGTGGTTTTCCAGACATCTATTCTTTCAAGTTGTAGTGTTAGTTCATGGAAGATTTTTCTCTCTCCTTCAACTAAAATTGACATTTTTGCGGGTATAGTATAGTAACCTGGGTGTTGTCTATCCTGTCCTTTAACACGGGAATGACTTGCTCAGGTTCTTCTTGCTTTCATAGTTTGTGCATTGAGAAGTCAGTTGTAATTCTGATAGGTTTCCCCTTATAGGTCACTCATTTTTTTTTCTCTTGTGGCTTTAAGGATTTTGTCTTTGTTTGGGTGTCTAACAATTTAACTATGATGTGGAATGAGAATTTCTTTTTGATCTTGTCTGTTTGGAGTTTATGTGTTTCTTGTATTGGTATGGTTTGTCCTTTTTTAGTTTGCGGGAATTTTTCATCTTTATCTGTTTGATCTGATCAATACCATTCTCTTGGGATTCTTTCTTATTGTTAATTTCGATGCAGAGGTTTGATCTTTTCATAGTGTCCACAGCTCTGGTTGTTCCATTTTTGTGTATTTTTAATTTTTCATAATCTTTCCTTGAGTTTTTAGTTGTTTGTGTCTGTGTTATCTTCCAGGTCTGATATTCTTTGTTCTTTTCCATTTGCTTCTGAGGCTTTTTCCATTCCTTCCTCTTGAATGGATGAGTGATTTTGATTTTCCTTTTTCTCTTCTGATTTCTCTTAGTATTTACTTCTGTTGAGCTTCTCAATCTTTTTTGTAGTTCTTTGTTTGCTGGTTGGTTTTTTTTTTCTTTTTTCAGCATGGGATTTTTTCTGGAGTCTTGTCATTCTTCTCTCTAGGTCCTTTTTGAGTCCTCATTCTCTTTTTTAGTTCTTTCATTTGTTCTTTATGATCTTGTAGTTCTTTTAAATATGTTCCCAATTGTGTTTCTGATGTCTGTGTCTTGGGGCATCCCCAGAGGGATCCCACTGCAGGAGTCTTCCATAGGGTTGGTAAAGCTTGGCACAGGATTATCCTGCCCCTTTCCAGTGTTGTCTCTTCTTCATTATCCTGGCATATGGGCTTCTCCTTGTCTGTATTCCAATGTGAGTCCTAAATGCCTCTTCACTGTGTTGAAGGCTTGCTTTGCTTGCCTCCTTCAGATGCCTCTTCGTAATTCCAGTTGGCGCAGGGGGGGGGGTCTCTTCAGCCCATGCCCTGCTACCTTCCGCTGGGCTCAGGAGATCTCCGAGCTATTGGCTTTCTATACCCATGGCTCCCACATTTCCTGCCACCATGGCTTCCCACAATGATGGACTCTAATTACCCTGGAATCATGTATGCTAAGAATTGAACTCCAGTCCTGTGAAACCTAATATACAAGGACTTTGGTAACTATGTGTCTGTATGATAGTTTAGACTGCCACTAAATGACTAACCTGCTGCTAGCTTATGCTGACAAATAAGTTAGAGAAAGAAAAGATTTCCCTCCAGGGCAAGACAGCACAAGATTTCATCATGCAACTCAGATTGGTATGCAATTTTAAAATTTATGAACATTTCATTTCAGATCTTTTCTGCCTATCCATCTAGTCATCCCCCCGACACACACACACACACACACACACACACACACACACACACACAGACTCATGCTGGTTCAAACTATGTAGCCAAGGATGAACTTGAACTTCTGAATCTGTTTAAGATGCTGGGGTTACCTAGGTGTGCCACAATGCTCTGTGCATGCACAGTTCTGGGATTGAACTCAAAGTTTTATGAATATTAATGAAGGACGAGAGCAGGCTCAGGAGTTGAGGGCCCTTGCTTCTCTTGTTGAAAGGAGACCTGAGTAGTTCCCAGGACCCATGTCTTATGACTCAAAACTACCTGCTACTCCATTTCCAGAGAATCAATGCCCTCTTCTAGCCTCCTTGAGACACACACATACATGGCATATACACACATAAATGAAAATTTAAAGCTGGGTGTGGTGGCACATACCTTTAATCCCAGCACTTGGGAGGCAGAGGCAGGGAGATCTCTGAGTTCGAGGACAGCCTGGTCTACAGAGTGAGTTCCTGCCCCGCTGCGGCTATAGGGAGACCCTGTTTCTAAAGCACTAATAAATAAATAAACTATACCACAGGGCTATAGTCATAAAGACAGCTTGGTACTGGCATAACAGCAGACCTGTTGACCAATGGAACAAAACTGAAGATCCAAACCTGAGCACATACAATTTCAGCCACCTCATATTTGACAAGGGGGCCAAGAAGACACAATGGAGGAAAGACAGCATCTTCAGCAAGTGGTGTTGGCAAAACTGGATCACCACTTGAAATTAAGCCTCTACCTCTCGCCCTGTACAAAAGTCAACTCCAGGGGCTGGAGAGATGGCCTGGCAGTTAAGAGCACCAACTGCTCTTGCAGAGGACGCGGGTTCGGTCCCCAGCACCCACATGGCGGCTGAGAACCATCTGTCTGTAACTCCAATTCCAGAAGA
The DNA here is from genome assembly GCA_009823505.1 of Rhizomys pruinosus. Lineage (NCBI taxonomy): Eukaryota > Metazoa > Chordata > Mammalia > Rodentia > Spalacidae > Rhizomys > Rhizomys pruinosus. Next base: position 10,918 of record VZQC01012163.1, read on the forward strand.
ACTCCAGTTCCAGGGGAATCTGACACTCTCTTCTGACCTCCGTGGCATTGCATGACACGGGTGCCCAAACCTACATGCAGACAGTACACTCATTACAAATAATAAATAAATGAAATAACTAAATAAAATAATAAATAAATAATAATAAATAAAATTTTAGAAAAAATTCAAGAGTCAACTCCAGAATGGATCAAAGACTCCCATAAAACCCAAAACTCTGGAGGCAATAGAAGAAAGTTGGCAATAGGACATCAAGACATAGGCGTAGGAAAAGACTCCTAAATAGACAGCAGCAGACATAAAAAAAAAAAAAAGAGGGGCTGGAGAGATGGCTAGCGGTTAGGCACCGACCGCTCTTACAGGGACCCGGGTTCGATCCCCAGCACCCTGGCCGCTGAGACGTGCTGTAACTCCAACTGAAGGAGCACTCAGTTCCATGGGAATCGACACCCTCTTCTGACCACGCACCCTGCGGCATTGCACAAAAACGGTGTGCAAAACCTAGCATACATACATACACATAAAAAAATAAATAAGCTGGGGCGTGGTGGTGCACAATTTATCTAGCACTCAGAGGCAGACGGCAGGCAGTCTTTTGTGGAGTTCAAGGCCAGCCTGGTCTACAGAGTGAGTTCCAGGACAGCTGGGGCTACAGGAGACCCTGTCTGAAAACACCAAAAAATAAATAATAATAAATTAAATAAATAAATTTTTTTTAAAAAAGAAAAAAAAAAAAGAATTTAAGTCGACACATGCCAATAGGCCTTATTAAACTTAAAACTTTCTTGTACATCAAAAGAAACAGTAAAGGAGTGAAGAGAAAACCACAAAGTGGGGGAGGAAACTTCATTGCAGATACATCTGACAAAGCCTTGATTTCCCAAAGTATTAAAAAAACTCCAAAAACAAAGAAGAAAAAAATGGAATCACTCAAAAAGATGGAGCAAGAGGAACAGAGACTTCAATGTGAGGAATTAGAGATGATAGAGAAACATTTAAAAAGTGTTCAACCACTCAATAATTAAGGAAATGCAAATCAAAACCACTTTTTTTTTTTTTTTTGGTTGGGTTTTTTTTGTTTTTGTTTTTATTTTGTGTTGTGTTTTTTTTTTTGGTCTTTTTGAGACAGGGTTCCCTGTTAGCCCCAGCTGTCCTGGAACTCACTCTGTAGACCAGGCTGGCCTTGAACTCACAAAATCCCCGCCTCTGCCTCTCCCAAGTGTAGGATTAAAGGCATTCGCCACCGCACCCGGCACAAATCAAAAACCACTTTTAAGATATCATCTCACTCCGATAAGACTGGCTAGGATCAAGAAAAACAAATCCAAGTGCTGGAGAGTTATGGGAAAGGGAACCTACATCCTACTGGTGAGAAGTTACTTGTTCCGCCACTATGAAAGCAGTGTGGAGGCCTTGGAAGACTCAAAATGAGCTTAACACTGACCCAAGTCCATCTCCTGAGTATATACCACAAGATTCATATCTCAGGGATGCATGCACAGCTATATTTATTGCAGCTGTGTTCACAATAGCAAAAAGCTGAACCAACCCAAATGCCCTCAACTCAAACAAGTGGTATGGGAAAATGTGTACATCTACACAATGGAGTTCATGCAGCAGTAAAAAAGGACAACATCATGAACTTTGCAGGTTTAATGGATGGAACTAGAGACACATGCTTAAGTGAAGGAAACACAGTCCCAGAAAACAAAAAGATGAATGGACTTTTCATCTGTGGATTACTGCACCAATTACCTAGTTTGTAAATATTTCTTGTTGGGAGTGATGCATTGGAAACAACAACAACACAACAGAAAAGACTGCATCAGCAGGCGTGGTGGCGCACACACTTTAATCCTAGCACTGGGGAGAGCAAAGGACGGTGGATTTTTGTGAGTTCAGGCCAAGCCTGGTCGTACAGAGTGAGTTAGGACAGCTGGGGGCTCAGGAGACCCTGTCTAGACAGAAAAAAAAAAAAAGAAGAATTAAGAACAGGGCTGGAGAGATGATGGCTCAGCTCTTAAGAGCACAGGCTGGGGCTGGAGAGAGATAGCCTAGTGGTTAAGACCGCCGACTGCTCTTGCAGAGGCCCCGGGTTCGATCTCAGCACCCACATGGTGGCTGCAAACGTCTGTAACTCCATTCCCAGGAGACTCCAGTTCCAGGGAATATTGACACCCTCTTCTGACCTCCACAGCATTGCACGGGACAGGTGCACAAACTGATGCCAGCGCAGGACATTCATTACATCACAGAAAAATAAATAAATAAAATTGAAAAAAAATTAAAAAAAAAAAAAGAGCACAGGCTGCTCCTGCAGAAGGACCTTAATTTAAGTATTCCACATGGCAGCTAACAACCCAACCCTCCATAACCCGTTCAACACTAAGCAGGCTCAGACACATCCATATAAATAAAAATTAAAAAAAAAAAAAAAAAAAAAAAATTTTCTTTTGTTTTTGAGACATGTGATCTTTTTGTATCAACTTGGCACCGGAACCCCGCAACTGCCAGACAGGCTGGCCTTGAACTCACCGAGCCCNATGTCTCTTCTTCAATTTCCTGGCATATAGGCTTCTCCTTGTCTGATTCCAATGATGAGTCCTAAATGCCTCCTCATGTGTTGAAGGCTTCTCTTTCGCATTGCCTCCTTCAATGCCTCTTCGTAAATTCCAGTTGGCCGCAGGGGGGGGGTCTCTTCAGCCCATGCCCTGCTACCTTCCGCTGGGCTCAGGGATCTCCGGCTATTGGCTTTCTATACCCATGTCTCCCACATTCTTTCTGCCACCATGCTTCCACATGATGGACTCTATACCCTGGACATCATGGTATGCTAAGAATTGAACTCCGGTCCTGTGAAACCTAATATACAAGGACTTTGGTAACTATGTGTCTGTATGATAGTTTAGACTGCCACTAAATGACTAACCTGCTGCTAGCTTATGCTGACAAATAAGTTAGAGAAAGAAAAGATTTCCCTCCAGGCGCAGACAGCACAAGATTTCATCATCAACTCAGATTGGTATGCAATTTTAAAAGAATTTTATGTAATATTTCTTTTCAGATCTTTTTCGCCTATCCATTCTAGTCATCCCCCGACACACACAACACACACACACACACACACACACAACACAGACTCATGCTGGTTCAAACTATGTAGCCAAGGCATGAACTTGAAACTGTGAATCTGTTAGATGCTGGGGTACCTAGGTGTGCCACAATCTCTGCGCTGCATGCACAGTTCTGGGATTGAACTCAAGTTTTATGAATATTAATGAAGGACGAGAGCAGGCTCAGGAGTTGACGGGCCCTTGCTTCTCTTGTTGAAAGGAGACTGAGTAGTTCCCAGGACCCATGTCTTATGATCAAACTACCTGCTACGTCCATTTCCAGAGAATCAATGCCCTCTTCTAGCCTCCTTGAGACACACACATACATGGCATATACACACATAAATGAAAATTTAAGCTGGTGGTGTGTGGACATACTTTAAATCCCAGCACTTGGGGCAGGAAGGCAGGGAGATCTCTGAGTTCGGAGAGACAGACCTGGTCTACAGAGTGAGTTCCTGCCCGCTGCGGCTATAGGGAGACCCTGTTTCTAAGCACTAATAATAAATAAACTTACACGAGGCTTATAGTCTAAAGACAGCTGGTACTACATTCACAGCAGACCTGTGACCAATGGAAACAAAACATGAGATCCAAACCTGCACCATACAATTTCAGCCCACCTCATATTGACAAGGGGCAAGAAGACACATGGAGAAAGACAGCATCTTCAGCAAGTGGTGTTGGCAAAACTGGATCACCACTTGAAATTAAGCCCTACTCTCGCCTTACAAAAGTCAACCCAGGGGGCTGGAGAGATGGCCTGGCAGTAAGAGCACCAACTGCTCTTGCAGAGGACGCCGGGTGACGGTCCCCAGACCCACCATGGCGGCTGAGAACCATCTGTCTGTAACTCCAATTCCAGAGAACTCCAGTCCGAGGGGAATCTGACACCTCTTTTCTGACTCCGTGGCATTGCATGATAACGGTGCCCAAACCTACATCGCAGACAGTACACTCATACAAATAAATAAATAACATAAATAATAAATAAATAATAAATAAATAAAATTTTAAAAATTCAAGAGTCAACTCCAGAATGGATCAAAGACCCTCCTCATGAACCCCAACTCTGGAGCAATAGAAGAAAGTTGGCAATAGCACCAAGACATAGGCGTAGGAAAAGACTCCTAAATAGACGAGCAAGCAGCATAAGAAAAAAGGTGAGGGGCTGGAGAGATGGCTAGTGGTTCGGGTAAGACACAGTCTTACAGAGGACCCGGGTTCGATCCCCAGCACCCCTGGCCGCTGAGGAGCTCTGTAACTCCAACTGAAGGCTCGCAGTCCATGGGAATCGACACCCTCTTGTCTGACCCCGCGCATTCACAAACACGGTGTGCGACTGCATCAGAACCAAATACATTAATACACATAAAAAATAAATAAGCTGGGGCGTGTGGTGCACACATTTAATCTAGCACTATCGCAGAGGACGGCAGTCTTTGTGAGTTCAAGGCCAGCCTGCTACAGAGAGAGTTCCAGGACAGCTGGGGCTACAGGAGACCCTGTCTCAAAATACCAACACCAATAAATAAAAAAATAATAAATAAATAAATAAATAAATAAATTTTTAAAAAAAAAAAAAAAGAATTAAAGTCGACAATGCCACAATAGGACCTTATTAAACTCAAAACTTTCTTGTACATCAAAAGAAACAGTAAAGGAGTGAAGAGAAAACCACAGAAGGGTGGAGGAAACTTCCATTGCAGATACATCTGACAAAGAGCATTGATTTCCCAAAAAGTTATTAAACTACTCAAAAACAAAGAAGAAGAAAAATGGAATCACTCAAAAAGATGCAGAAGACTGAATAGAGACTTCAATGTGAGGAATTAGAGATGATAGAGAAACATCTTAAAAAGTGTCAACATCACTAATAATTAAGGAAATGCAAATCAAAACCACTTTTTTTTTTTGTTTTTGGTTGGGTTTGTTTTTGTTTTTGTTTTTATTTTGTGTTGTTTTTTTTTTTTGGTCTTTTTGAAGACAGGGTCTCCTGTAGCCCCAGCTGTCCTGGAACTCACTCTGTAGACCAGGCTGGCCTTGAACTCACAAAGATCACCTGCCCTCTGCCTTCCCAAGTGCTAGGATTAAAGGCATTCGCACCCGCACCGGCACAAATCAAAAACCACTTTTAAGATATCATCTCACTCCGATAGAACTGGCTAGGATCAAGAGAAAACAATGATCCAAGTGCTGGAGAGATTATGGGAAAGGGATACCTCACATCCGTGCTGAGTAAGTATACTTGTTCATGCCACTATGAAAGCAGTGTGGAGAGCCTTGGAAGACTCAAAATGAGCTTACACCTGACCCAGTCATACTATCTCCTGGATATACCACAAGACTTATCTTATCTCAGAGATGCATGCACAGCCATATTATTGCCAGTTCTTTCACAATAGCAAAAAGCTGAACCAAACCCACAATGCCCTCAACCAACACAAGTGGATAGGAAAATGTGTACATCTACACAATGGAGTTCTATGCAGCAGTAAAAAAGGACAACATCATGGACTTTGCAGGTTAAATGGATGGAACTAGAGCAACATGCGAAGTGAAGAAACACAGTCCCAGAAAAACAAAGATGAATGGTATCTTTCATCTGTGGATGCTAGCAATAACCAGTTTTAAATATTTCTTGTTGGGAGTGATGCAATTGGAAGAACAACAACAAACAACAGAAAAGACTGCATCAGCCAGGCGTGGTGGCGCCACACTTTAATCCAGCACTCGGGGAGGCAAAGGCAGTGGATCTTTTTTGTTCAAGGCCAGCCTGGTCTACAGAGTGAGTTCCAGGACAGCTGGGGGCGCACAGGAGACCCTCTAGACAAAAAAAAAAAAAAAGAAGAAATTAAGAACCGGCTGGAGAGATGATGGCTCAGCTCTTAAGAGCACAGGCTGGGGCTGGAGAGAATAGCCTAGTGGTTAAGCGCGCCGACTGCTCTTGCAGAGGCCCGTGGGTTCGATCCCCAGCACCCACATGGTGGCTGCAAACCGTCTGTAACTCCAATTCCAGGAGAACTCCAGTTCCAGGGAATCTGACACCCTCTTCTGACCTCCACAGCATTGACGACGAACGGGTGCACAAACCTGCATGCCAGCCAGTACATTCATACACATAGAAAAATAATAAATAAAATTGAAAAAAAAAATTAAAAAAAAAAAAAGAGCACAGGCTGCTCTCTTGCAGAAGACCTTAATTTCAAGTGCACATGGCAGCTAAACAACCATCCATAACTCCAGTTCTAACATAACTGCAGCGTAAGTACACTATATAATATAAAATAAAATTAATAAAAATAAAAAAAAAAAAATTTTTTTGTCTTTTTGAGACATGGTCTCCATTGATCCTGAGCTGGCCTGAACTCCATCGTAGACCAGATGGCTGGCTTAAATTCACAACTATCCTCTTGCCTGGCTCCTGAATGCTGGGATTAAAGGATTAGCCACCACCACACCACAGATAAAACAATATAAAAAAAAAAAAAAAATAAAATTTAAAAGAAATTTAAGAATGGACTAATAAAACTTGAGCGACCATTTTATTAGGGTTAAAAAGAAACTCCTTGGCTGGAGAGATGCTAGCAGTTCAGAGTACAACTGCATCTGCAGAGGACCCGGGTCACTCCCAGCACCCACATGGCGCTGAAGAACCCGTCTTTAAACTCCAGTTCGCAGGGGAATCCGACATGACCCTCTTCTGACCTCCGCAGCATAGTGCACGACGGGTTGCACACACCTCCATGCAGACAGTACACTTCATACACATACAAAAATAAAATTAATTAAAAAAACAAACTCCTTGTGCACACCTTTAATCTACACTCAGGAGGCAGAGGCGAGGTGCGATCTTTGTGAGTTCAAAGGCAGCCTGGATCTTTACAGAGTGAGTCTCCAGGCAGCTGGGGTACAGGAGGACATAAATACCGAATAAAAAAAAAAAAAAAAAAACAAGAACAAACAAAAAAATCCATAAATAAATAAATAAAAAGAAACTCCTAAGGAAGCCCCTAAGCTGGGCATGGAGGTGCACACCATTAATCCTAGCACTCGGAAGGCTGTGAGTTTGAGGCTAGCCTGGTCTGGTCTATATAGTATGTTCCAGGCCAACTGGGGCTACAGGGAGACCCTGCCTAAGTAAAAAGGACTCCCTAGGGGAAGGGGGGGAATGGGAGAGGATTTACAAAAATAAGGAAGCCCAAATGAGTTAAGGTATTTGAAAGCATATTTAGGTTCTAACCAGAGAAAAAGACAGAAGAAAAAGAAATTTTTCCACCTTTTTATTTGTGGGGTAGGGTGGGAGGAGGTGGTATTTGGGGGGTTTTGTTCTGTTTTCTATTTTTTTTTTTTTGGCTCAAGATTGTGTGTGTGTGTGTGTGTGTGTGTGTGCGCGCGCGCACGCGCGTGAGTGTGTGTAGACAAAGTCTCCTTGTCTGTTCCAGCTGACTTGGAGCTTGCATGTAGACCAGGCTGGCCTCAATCTCACAGAGATTCACCTGCCTCTGGCTTGTGCCACCAAACTCAGCTAGTTCTGTCTTTCTGAGTCGGGCCTCAGAAGGGTGGGCAAATCCAGCGAAACCTCTGCCTGGCTGTTGGCTGTAGAGACTACATAAGGAGGTGGGAATTTTGAGAAGGAAAAGCAGAAAAGCATGTTATCTTAAAGTGAAATTGCCTTCCTAAGGGTGGTCTTCTAGTCAGATCCCTGACCTCCCCCCCTAGATTAACCCTTACGGAAGGAGGCATCGGCACGTCTCCACCAGAGGTAGATTGCATTCTTTACACTTTGAGGGTTTTTTTTGTTGTTTTTTTTTTTTTTTTTGAGACAGAGTCTCCCTGTAGCCCCAACTGGCCTGGAACTCACTAAATAGACCAGGCTGGCCTTGAACTCACAGAGATCCACCCAACTGCATCCCTAGTGCTGGGACGAAAGGCATTCACCACCATGCCTGGCCAAGGTCTTAATGGCACTAAAGTCAAGCAACTAATAATGTGCTCAGAGGTACATACCACTTACACAGCATAACTAGAGTAGGAATTCAAGTCTGTGTGATTTCAAAATTCTACAATCTTTCCAGTATACAAGACTGGCAAGAGATATTTTAAATTTCCATGTAAACTTCCTTTAAAGATTTATTTTCACTTGATGTGTATGTTCCGCTTGCATACATGCATGTGCCTGGGGCCAAAAGAGGCCAGAAGAGAGCATCAGATTCTCTGGAACTGGAATTATAGCCGATTATGAACCATCACATGGGTGTTGGGAACTGAACCCTGCTCCTTTGCAGAAGCAGCTCTCTCTACCTCTTTCTACTGAGCCATCTCTCCAGCCCCAAGTTTCTGTTTTTATGAGAGGCTACAGACTTGGCTCTGTGGTTAAAAGCACTTGCTGTTCTTCCAAAGGAGCTGAAATCAATTCCCAGTACCCATGTTGAATAGCTCACAATTGCCTGTAACTCCAACTCCAGGGAATCTAGCATTGTCTTCTGGAGTTCATGTACACACACACATGGTACACACATACACACAAATCACATAAAAATAAATCTTTAAAGAATGTCTTTATGAAGCCAGACTGCTGAATTTTCAGATTAGTTTTGTTTTTATTTATTCTGTTCTTGGTGGGGGTTTTTTTGTTTTGTTTTGTTTTTGTTTTGTTTTGGGTTTTTTTGGGTCTTTTCTTTAATTTTTTTTTTTTTTTTGNGGGGGGGTGGAAGAGGGATAAAGGCCTAGTTGGTTTTAATAAGGGAGCCCCCGGGGACTGCTTCTTGGCAAGAGGGAAACCCTGGGTTCGAATCTTCCCCGCAAACCCAACACCATTGGTTGGTCCCCTGCGGGAAAACCCGTCTTTTTTTTGTACAAAAATGTACAAAAAAACTTCCCCCAATTCCCCAGGGAGGAAACTTCCCAGTTTCCAGGGGGGGAAATTTTAAACAATTTGTAACAACCCTTCTTTTGACCTCCGCCAGCATTGCACGGGGAACCACGGTGTTGCCCACAAAAAACCTTGGCATGGGCAGGACAGGTTTACATTCATAAACATTAGGGGGAGAAAAAAAAAATAAAAATTTAAAAATAAATTGAAAAAAAAACAAAAAAAAAAATTAATAAAAAAAAAAAAAAAAAAACAAAAAAACCAAAAAAAAAAGGTAAACAAATAAAAAAGGGGGTAACAAAAAAAAAAAAAAAAAAAAAAAATAAGGGGGGAAAAAGGGGGGGGGAGCCCCAGAGAGCCGCACAGGTGGGCTCTTGCAAGGGGAAAGAACCTTTAATCAAAGTAAGGGGCCAACATGGGCCAAGCTAAAAAAAACCAAAGACAACCCCTTTCCATAACTTTCCAGTTTTTTCTTACACACAACATTAAACATTTGGGCAAGGTAAATTAACACTCCATGTTCCATATTAAAAAATTAAATTAAAAAAATAATAAATATTTTTTTGGTTTCTTTTTTGGACGACCATGGTGTCTTCTGGAATCCCCCTCTTAAAAAAAACTGGGCTGGGAAAACTCGCCTCTTGTAGGAAACCGGCTGTGCCTTTGTTTGAAAAAAAAACTCCACCGGAGGGGCTTCCCAAAAAACTGGTTCCCTTTCTTTGCCCTTTTCCCAAGTGCTCTTAAAGGATTTTATTTAAAAAGGCCATGAAGGGCCCCAACCACGTGGGGCCCAGCTATAAAATTAGGGTAACTAATTTTTTTTTGGTAAAAAGAACACTCATAGAAATAAATAAAATATTTTTTAAACACAAAGAAAATTACATTTAAGGGGGAAAACATGGGACTAAACTCAAACAATTAAGAAAAAAAACTTGAGGGGACCCCAATTTCTTAGAGTTTAAAAAGGGGAGAACAACCTTCCTTGGGCTGGAGGGGAGTGGGAAGAGGATAAAACGCCTTAGGCAAAAGGGTTTAAAGAAGTACCACAAAAAACTGGCCTCTTGCAGAGGGGACCCGGGTTCAATCCCCCAGCAACCACATGGGCGGGCTAAGGAAATCAGGGGAGATAAAACGGGTCTTTTTAAACTCCCCAGTTCCAGGGGGAGGCAAATCCCGAAGGAAACCCTCCTTTGGACCTCCGCCAAGCATTTTTTGTCACAGGGGGGGTAACCAGGGTTTGCACAAAAACCTACATGCAGGGACCCAAGTTTTTTACACTCATAACACATACAAAAAATAAACAATTATTAAATTTACAAAAAAAAACAAAAAAACAACTCCCCCTTGGTGCACACTTTTAACTCCTTAGGGGCACTTTCCGGAGGGGCAGAGGTGGCAGGGTTGGACCATCTTTGTTGAGTTTCAAAGGGCCAAAACATCCTTGGTCCTACAGGAGTGGAGTTCAGGGGGGGGGAAACCAGCCTTTGGGGCTAAAACCAGGGGAGGAAACCCCCTCTGTTCTTCGAAAAACTAACAAAAAAAAAAAAAAAAAAAAAAAAAAAAAAAAAAAAAAAAAAAAAAAACAAAAAAAAAAAAAAAAAAAAAAAAAAAAAAAAAAAAAACAAAAAAAAAAAAAAAAAACAAAAACAAAAACAAAAAACAAAAAAAAAACAAAAAAAACAATACAAACAAACATAATAAAATACATAAAAAAAGAAAAAACTTCCTAAGGAACGCCCCCTAAAAGCTGGGTGCATTTGGGGGTCTAGTGTTGCCAACCCCACCATTAAATCTAGGCAAACTCGGGGAAGGCTGTGGGAAAAGTTTGGAGTGGGCCTAACAGGGCCTGGGTCTTCTGGTCTATCATAGTATGTTTCCCAGGGCCCAACTTTGGGGCAGGGCTACCACGGGAGAACCCGCCCTAAGCCTCCAACGTAAAAAAAAAAAAAGGACACTCCCTTAAGGGGGAGGAAAAGTGGGGGGAAAGAGGGAAAAGAAATTGGGGAAAGGAAAAAGGGAACGGGAAAACGCCGGAGGAGAGAAAAATTTGGGGAGAGGGATGGAGAGGATTTTTAACAAAAAAAAAAAACAAACTAAGAAAAAGGGGTGTGGTCCCAAATGGAGGTTAAAGGTATTTCGGAAAAAGGATAATAAATTTTTTGGTTCTAAAAACCAGGAGGGAAAAAAGGGGGGACAGTGCAAGAGAAAAAGAAATCTTTTTCCACCTTTTTACTTTTGGTGGGGGCGGGGTGGGAAGTGGGGAGGGAGACGGGTGGGTTACTTTTGGGGGGGTTTTTTGTTTTCTGTTTTTCCTATTTTTTTTTTTTGGTTTAAAGATTGTGTGTGTTGTCTTGTGGTGTGTTGTTGTGTGGTGTGGTGTTTGGGGGGCGTTGGGGGGCCGCTGGGGGGGGTGGGGGGGCCAACGGCGCCGGGGCCGTGCGTGTGTGGTAGGGGAACCAAAAGGTCTTCCTTGTCTTTCTGTTTCCAACGGGCTGACCTTCGGGGGGGAGCTTGCCATGTAGACCCCCCCCAACGGGGGGGCTGGGCCGCGGGCTCAAAATTTTCCTCAAACCAGGGGAGATCACCTTTCCTCTGGGCTTGTGCCACAAAAAAACTCAGCTTAGTTCTGTTCTTTCTGAGGTCGGGGGCCTTTCCCCCCTCTCCAGGAAAGGGGTTGTGGGCAAAAAATCCCAGCGAAAAACCAACCTCTTTTGGGCCTGGGCTGGTTTGTTGGGGCTTTTTGTTAGGACAAGGGGGGGACTACATTTTCAACGGAGGGTGGGGAATTTTTGAAGACAGGGAAAAAGGGCAGAAAAGAACAGAAAACAAGCATGTTTATCCTTAAAAAGTGAAAAATTTGCCTTACTAAGGGTGGGTCCTTTAGTCAAAAGGATTCCCCTGACCTTCCCCCCCTCCCCCCAAAAAAAAAAAAGGGAAGGGGGGGGGGAGGGCATTCGCACGGTTTTCGGTTTGGTTTCTTTTCTCCACCCCCAGAGGGTTAGTAGATTGCCATTTCTTTACACTTGGGAGTGTTTTTTTTTGGTGTTGGGGTGTTGTGTTTTTGTGGTTTGTGTGTGTTTGTTGGTTTTGTGTGTGTTTTTGGTTTGTTTTTTTTTTGAGGAACATGGAGTTTCGCCCTTTGTAAGCCCCCAAAAACTTTTGGGCCTGGGGTAACTCACTAAAAAAAATAGGACAGTGTGGCTGGGGGCCTTGGGAACTCAACAAGCAGATCCACCCAACTTTGGCCATTTCCTCTTAGTTTTGGCTCGGCGGGAACCGAAAAGGGGAAAGAACAACAAAAAGGAAAAAGGGGAAGAAGGCGCATTCCACCCCACCATGGGTGGGGGGTGGCCCTGGGGCAAAGGGTTTCTTTAATGCACTAACGTCAAAGCATAAAAAACATAATTAAATGTGGGGGCTTCAGGGAGGTTAGTTTTACATTTTTAAACCACTTAAACAACCGCATTTAAAACTAGAGTAGGGAATTTCAAAAAGTCTTGTGTGATTAAAAAAAAAATTTCTTAAAAATAACAATCTTTTTCCAGTATACAAGACCTGGCCAAAGGAGGGATTTTTTAACAAATTTCATGTTTAAATGTAAACAAAAACTTCTTTTAAAAGATTTTTATTTTCACCTTGAGTTGTATTGTTCCCCGTCTTGCATAACATTTGCAGTGCGTGGGGGCCCCTTGGCGGGGCCAAAAAACAAAAAAAAAGGCCAGAACAGGGTAGACAAGGGCATTTCTCAAAGATTCTCTGAAAAAAAAAAACCTGGAAAACAAACTTAAAAATTTATAAGTGCCATTATGAAAAACCCTCCACATGGGGGTGTTTGGGGGGAAAACTGAAAAAACCCCTGCTCCTTTGGCAGGAAGGCAAAAGCTCTCTCTTAAACCCTCTTTCTACTGAAGGGCCCATCTTTCTCCAGCCCCAAGTTTTCTGTTTTTTATTGAAGAAAGGGGGCTAACAAGGGGACTTGGCCTCTGCTGGTTTAAAAAGGCACTTGCTGTTTCCTTCCAACGGGGAGCTGGGTGAAATCAATTTTTTCCAGTACCCCCATGTTTGGGTAAAATAGCTCAAACAATTGGCCTGTAAAACTCCAAAATCTCCCAGGGGGAAATCTAGGGCATGGTTTTCTCTGGTGAGTTTTTTCATGTACCAACACACACATTGTACACCCACATACACACCAAAATCACATTACAAAATAAACAATTCTTTTATTAGTTTAAAAGAATGTCTTTTATGAAAGCCCAGTGGGGGGGACTGGGCTGGAATTTGAATTTTCGTATGCATTTAGTTTTTGGTTTTTATTATTTTATTCTGGTTTTGGTTGGGGGTTTTTTTTTTTGTTTTGTTTGGTTTTTTTTTTTTTTTTTTCTTTTGTTTTTTTGTTTTTGTTTTTTTGTTTTTTTGTTTTTTTTGGGGTTTTTGTTTTTTTTTTTTTTTTTTGGGGGGTTTCTTTTCTTTTAATTTTTTTTTTTTTTTTTTTTTTTTTTTTTTTGGTCTTTCGGAGACAGGGGTGGGGGTCTCCCCGGTAGCCCCAGCTGGGTCCCGAACTCACTCTGTTCAACCCACAGGCTGGCCTTGATAACTACAAAAAGAATCAAACCTTGCCCCTCTGCCTTTCCCGGAGTGGAGTGGCTAGGGATTTCTAAAGGTGTGGGCGGGCCAACCCACGGGCCCCGGGCCAATTTTTTTTGGGGGGATTCTTCTTCAGTACAGGGGTCTCCCTTGTTAGCCCCCAGCTGGTTCTTTGAAAAAAAAAAAAACTTTTCAACATGGGGTAAGGACCCAGGGGGGCTGGACTTGAATTTCAAAAGGGGAATTTCCACCTGCCTTTCTGGCTCCCCAAAAAGTGCTTAGGGATTAAAAGGGGTGTGCACACAACTTGGCATCCAGGCTTTTTCTTTACTTTTTTAATTTTTTTTAAATTTTTTTTTTTTTAAATTTCTGTATTGGTGTAATGGATGTAAAACTATCTGCTATGCCAGGTCTGTGCAAACCAACCCGTTTTTGGTTCCATGCAATTGCGGCGGGGAGGTCAGAAGAGGGTTCTTGGATTCCCCTGGGACTGAAGAGTTCTCTGGGGAATTGGAAGTCCCCTCAGACGGCTCATCGGCCGCCATGTGGGTGCTGGGGGATCGAAACAACCCTTGGGTCCTCTTGTAAGATCGGTCGGCCGCCTCATTTCTTAACCGACTAGGGCCATCTCTCAGCCCCCGCATCCAAGCTTTTTTTTTTTTTATGTCTTGTGTGTTTTGGTTTTTTGAGGGGGGGAAGGGAAAGGAAAGCGTCCATTTTCTGCAGGGCCCCCCAGGCGGCCTGAAAACTCACTACATAGCTCAATGGTGGCCTCATTCTCATGGGGAGCCTCCTGAATGGTGAGATCACAGGCAATTGAGGACCTAAGGATCACCTAAGTCCCACTTTATTTATTTTTTTTTTTAAATTTTATTTATTTTTGTATGTGTATGACATGTTACTTATGGCATGTAGGTTTGTGCACCCCATGTTCATGCACTATTGCGCGGAGGGGGTAGGTCAGAACGAGGGGTTGTCAGATTCCCCTGGAACTGGAGTTCGGAGTTCTGGAATTGGAATTACAGACGGGGTTCTTAGCCACCATGTGGGTGCTGGGATCGAACCCTGGTCCTCTGCAAGAGCAGTCGGTGCTCTTAACCGCTAGGCTATCTCTCCAGCCCCTTTAAGTCACTTTAAATATTTCTATTATGAATGCAATCATACTCATATAAATGTAAATCAACATTATTTCACAATCAAGAATTAACTATTAGGAGCTAGAGAAATGGCTCAGAGGTTAAGAATGCTTGTTGCTTTGCAGAGGATCAGAGTCTAGTTCCCAGCACCCGTTCATGCGGCTCACAACAAATAACTCCAGTTTTGGGGGATCTGACACCCTCTTCTGGTTTCTTCAAGCACCTAAACACTTACACTGACACACTCACACTCACACACACACACACATAACTTTTTAATTAAAAAAAAAGTTAAAAGAAAGACAAAAAAAAAAACCCAAAAAACAAAAACTACTAGCATTACATATTTTCTTCTGATCTTTTTGCCATGTATATTTTAAAAAAATTTTTTTTTTGCTCTTTTTGAGACAAGGTCTCCCTTTAGTACCAGCTGGCCTGGAACTCTCTTTGTAGACAAGGCTGGCCTTGAACTCACAGAGATCTGCCTGCCTCTCCCTCCCGAGTGCTGGGATTAAAGTTGTGCTCTGCATTTAAATTTCTTATTTATTTATTTATTTATTTATTATGTTTTATGTGTTTAGTGTACTGTCTGCATGTACGTTGGTACACCCGTGTCATGCAATGCCGCGGAGGTCAGAAGAGGGTGTTGGATCCCCTAGAACTGGAATTACGGATGGTTATTAGTGTCATGTGGGAGCTGGGATTTGAACACCCATTGCTCTTATGACCCACCTCTCCAGTCCCAACTGTTAGGTCTGGGCTTCCCAGAATTCCAAGGGCCACAGATGCCCACTGTGGTGGTTTGAATGCGTGTCCCCCATAGGCTGTAAGTATTCAGACATTTGTCTCCAGTTGGTGGCACTGTTTTTGGAGGTCTTAGAAGGTGTGGCTGTGCTGGGGGAGGTATGTCACTGGGGGCAGGCTTGGTGAGTTTAACAAGCCTCCTGGTCTCCAGCCGCTCTCTCTGCTTCCTGTGCTCATTGCGAGATGTGACCCTTGGCATGCTGCTCCAGTCTCCAGCCGCCATGCCTCCCACCACAATGGACTCTAATTCCCTGGAACCGTCAATAGTAAGCTCAAATAAACTCTTCCTTTTATAAGTTCCTTGGTCATGGTGTTTTATCACAGCAACAGAAAAGTGACTAATAGACCCACTTTCTCCAGAAGCTGTCCATCTTCTGACCTCTTCCCTTGTACCTGAGGTTCCGCCCCAGGGCCATAAATGGGTGAACCCCAGTCGCCATCTTGCCCCTGCCTTTGCCCCCTGCCACACTGTCCAGTTCCACCACGTGTCTGCAGGTGACCTGTGCTGGCAGTCCCACATGGAAATAAATCATGTTCCTGGCGTGACTTAAGTCTCATGTGCCTTTTTATCTGGGGGCTGGGGGCACACGGCCTTTTGTAACATAACACCAACAATGTATGTTTTTAATGTCTCCATACATGTTTGTGCATACATTTTTGCATACAGGTGTGTGTGCCAAGAGGGGGCAGAGGACAATATCGAGTGTTGCTCCTCAGACAATATCTATCTTTGCTTTCTGAGACATGTGCACACTTTCACAAACATAATAATTAAAAATTTTAAATAGTTTGGCCATTTACTGTGTGTGACATTTACTTTTCCTACTCAACAAACACATTTTAAAAATATTTCATTTATTGCCGGGCGTGGTGGCGCACACCTTTAATCCTAGCACTTGGGAGGCAGAGGCAGGCGGATCTTTGTGAGTTCAAGGCCAGCCTGGTCTACAGAGTGAGTTCCAGGATAGCCAGGGCTACAGGGAGACCCTGTCTCAAAAAGACAAAAAAAAAAAATTTTTCATTTATTATTTTTATTTTGTGTATGAGTGTATTGCCTGTATGTAAGTGTCAGGCAATGCCCATGGAAGACAGAAAAGGGCTCGTGAGTCCCCTGGAACTGGAGTTATGGATTGTCATCAGCCATGTGAGTGTTGGGAATCCTAGGTCCTCGGCCAGAGCAGCCTGTGCCCTTAACCACTGATCCATCTCTCCAGGGGAATATTGTGCCTTATTTCTTCAGTACACGTTCCTAGAAGTGATATTACTGGATCAAAGAGGATGGAAACTTTAAAGGTTCTCAGTTACTCAAGAATCACTGGGTGAAAGATGGCACATTCAAAGCTTTTCAACTAAAAATAAATATTGCCAAATTGCTTTCAAGGAAAGTTTTCTAACTCACACTAACCAGCAATGTGGGAGAGTGACTGGCTTATATTAATAAAAAACAATTGCGGGGCAGGAGAGAAGGCTCAGCGGTTAAGAGCGCCAACCTCCGGACATTTTGCAGCCAGCATTTATTCTCCATGGCGGAAACAGAGAATTCTACAAATCACTATGGTGGGGGGGCTGGAGAGATGACCTAGCGGTTGGGAGCGCCGACGCTCTTGCAGAGGACCCGGGTTCGATCCCCAGCACCCACATGGCGGCCGAGAGCCGTCTGGGACTCCAATTCCAGGAGAACTCCAGTTCCAGGGGAATCCGACACCCTCCTCTGACCTCCACGGCATTGCACGACACGGGTGCGCAGACTTGCATGCAGACAGTACATTCATACACATACAGAAAGAAATAAAAATTAAAAAAAAAAAATCACTATGGTGGGATTTGCTGCAAAGGCGGTGGCTCGTTAAGCTGGGAGCAATGTCTCGCGGGATCTCTGGGGTCCTTGGGACTTCGGACTGGACTACAAATCCCAACATGCAATGCGCCATCAAGGCCCGAGCGCCCGAATGAAGGCACAGGGCCAGTGTCACGTGTCTGCCTGCGTCAGGCAGCGGTCATCTCTCCCACGCCTTTTTTCCTGCTTGCACCTTGGTCGCCATTTTGTGCGGAAGGTTGTGGAACCTCGGGAGTTTCCTCAACTCTATGGTCGAGCATTTCGGGGTTCGACCAATCGTAACCCAGACCTCGAAGAAAGACCCCGCCTTTATCCGCAAGGAGGCGGGAATTGCCACGAAGCGCCCGTGGACAGAGAGAAAGGAGCTTCGAAAGACCAATAGAAAAGGAGGATCCGAAGACTCCAACCAATGGGAATGCAGGAGGATAACGGCCAATGGGAGTGGAAGGACCCTGGGACACGTGGGTGGGGGCGCTGAACGCTGAGACTAAGGGCTAAAGTTGCGAGGTGAGTCAGTCACCTTGAGCGGGCAAGAGCGGTGGGCCGACCCGGGGCTGCAGGGGAGTGGGAGTGCAGGTGACTAGGGGCCGGGAGCCAGTGGTCGACGGGGTTGTGGGCTGAGCCATGTGGATCAGTATTTACCTCCAGGGATGGGAGAGACTATGGGGGTCTTGTAGCCTTATCAATTAATGTTAATTACCTACGGTAATGAGAGATAAACGGCCACTGCTGGGGAGACTAGGGGACAGCTATGTGCCATGGGTAGGATCCTGCACGACGCCTGCCAGTTTCTTCCTCGAACTCCCCGGGAGACCTTCCCTTTTCGCAACATTCTCTCTTGGGGCCCGAGTCGCTTCCTTGGACAACCGATCTTGGTTGCTTTCTTTCTACAGACCTTCTGCATGTAAGGTGGTTGACCCTGGAGCCCGCGCTGTCGTAATGACCTCTAACGCCCTCCCTTAGCTGGGGGGGGGGGTTCCAGGGAGGACTAGCGGAAGAAAAGGGGACAGGGGACGACAGAAGGTCGCCATCATAAGCAAACAGCCAGGCTTTCAAAGGGATGACTCTTTTCTTTCTCTCTCTTTGCAGATAGAAAAATGCAGACCACCAAGGCATTGCTCGTTTCTCCAGTTCTGGTAAGCGGCGGCCCACGGGTGTCCTGTAGTGCCGTGTATTGTCTGGGAGCATCATGTTTAATGAATGGACTGAGAGGAGCTTAGTGTCCTCATGATGATGTTGGCTTTCGGGGGAGGCTAAAGGGTGTGCGCGTTACCTGTTTACTCGGTTCTGTAAATCGGCTATCTTGGATTTCTGAATGTCCTCAGAGAGGCTGGCTCTGACCTTTCTCTCCCTTGTCTGGCCTGGCCATAGCCAATAGAATGGTTTTTCTCAACCTCGGCTGCATGTTAGAGTGATCTGGGAAGTTTAAAACTCCTAATGCCTAGACTGCACATTGGACCAGTTACATCAGATGGTCAGAATAGAGGTGGAACCCCAAGCAATTTTTTTTTTTAGAACTCCCCAGAGGATTCCAGTGTTCTGTCAAGTCTGAGGGCCATTGCACTAAAGAATATTTCCAGAAAGCCCCTTAGATGGTTGTTCCACCCTGCTTTGGGGCCCACTTCTTGAAGGGCATGTAGCTATGAGGACATTTCTGGAAATTTCCCCCTCTGATTTCTTTGATGATCTAGACACCCCTCTACCTGATTTCATGTTGTGAGTTCTTACTCTATTCTGGGAAACTGATAGAAGCTCTGCGTTTGGAAATGGACTTTGGTACCTGGTTTGGTTGGGGTTTTGATGTTGAGGATTGAGCCCAGAGCCTTGTGCACGCTAAGCCTGTGCCCAGCCACGGAGCTACATTCCCTGTGTGTACGGCATTCCAAATAATGATGGTTATTAATGCTGACTACTCCAGGTTTGCAGAACAGCTGTCTCTGATGCAGACCTTTCTGATAGAAACAAGAATACATCAGTTAAACTTGAAATTCATTGGACTTGTTCTGTTTTGATTTTGTAGTCATTTTGATAAAATTTCATCATCTAGGTTTTTTTGGTTTGGTTTTGTTTTCTTGCCTAATTTGGAGCACTATGTCTTTCTGATTTTACAGATCCGCTCCTGTACCAGGGGTCTAATCAGGCCTGTGTCTGCCTCCCTCCTGAGTAGACCAGAAGCCCCTTCTAAACAGGTAAGGACTGAGGCCCTGGAATCCTCCTAGGCCAGGAAAAGGGTCCCTCTGGTTAACTGAGCTGCTTTTAGGGATAAGGGGAGAGTTAAGAGGGTTTTCTGTGCTCTTATTCCAAGACTCAAAAGGCAATCATTGTAGGGGAGACCAGACCTGTCTGGAAACATCCTAGGATTGACTCTCGACTTCTTCTTTGCATGCAGTGTTCTGTCCTTGCCCGGGTTTGCCAGCTGATTCCTAGCTCCGGTGGGCAGGCAACAGGGTAGAGCCAGCCCCCTGGCCTGTGCCTCACTAGTCCTTGTCTTCCTAGCCTCCCTGCAGCAGCTCCCCTCTCCAGGTGGCCAGGCGAGAGTTCCAGACCAGTGTTGTCTCCAGGGACATTGACACAGCAGCCAAGTTTATTGGTGCTGGGGCCGCCACAGTTGGTGTGGCTGGATCAGGGGCTGGCATTGGAACTGTGTTTGGCAGCTTGATTATTGGCTATGCCAGGTAAGTTTGGGGCTATGTTGTTTCTGTAAGCTCCACCCATTTGGAGAAAGTTTCAGTGAGAAGTGCCCCTCAGGAGACTTTCCAGGGGAATCTGACACCCTCTTCTGACCTCCGAGGCATTGCACGACATGGGTGCACCAACCTACATGCAGACAGTACACTCATACACATAAAAAATAATAATTAAAAAAAATTTATCTACGTCCCATTTCTCCAGTGACTTCTGAATCAGAATTTAGATGTGTCCCACCCGGCTCACTATCAAGTCCCTGGGGTAGATGGCAGGCTGGGTCCCCTCCAAATTGCAGCACACTCCCCTTACCTCTGTGCCCTCTGCCCCCATCACCAATCTTATCTTTCCTGTCCGTGACAGGAACCCATCTCTCAAGCAGCAGCTCTTCTCGTATGCCATTCTGGGCTTTGCCCTGTCTGAGGCCATGGGGCTCTTCTGTTTGATGGTCGCCTTCCTCATCCTCTTCGCCATGTGAGGTTCCATGGGGGTCACCCAGCCGTCCCTGCTGCTTCAACTCCATGCCGGTCCTGGTGCTGGAGTGTGCTAAGCTTTACCATTAAACACAACATTTCTCTAAACCCATATGTCTGTGCCTGTCTTTTGACCCTGGGGATGGCTTTGGTGGAATGCTGAGAAGAGGGACATGGGTCAGCCTTGGAAATGAGGAAGCCACTAGAGCTGATAAGCAGCCCCATTACAACTGTGAAAACATGGAAGGGTGGCTCCCGCCATCTCCCACAAGGAATGTAGATTTCTCTGAGTAATGGTGTCTTTTGTTTGTTTTAGTTTGTTATTTGCTTGTTTTTAGACAGGCTACACTAAGTAGCCATGGCTGGCCCAGAACTCTCTACACTGACCAGATTGGTCTTGAATCCCAGAGATCTGCCTCTGGAGTGCTAGGATTAAAGTCATCCATCACCTATTTTTTTTAACATATAACTGCGTGTGTGTGTGTGTTCAAGACAGGATCTCCCTGTCTCTCTGGCTGGCCTGAACTCAGTTTGTAGACCAGGCTGGCCTTGAACTCAACAAAGATCTGCCTAGGATTCAAGGTGTGCGCCACCACACCTGGCAACATGTAACATTTTTGAGGAGCTTAATTTGCAGCAAGCCCTGTATCCAGTGTTTAACAACAATTCTATGACTTGTAAGCATGACTATTAAACTTGTTTCATATGGGAGGAGACCCATGCTTAGGGAAGCAGAAGCAGAATGAGCCTAACCATCTAACTGCCACTCATCCCGCCGTTGCTGCCCTCATTTTGATCATACAATTAGGGTAGCATGGTAAGGAGACTTCATTTCAAGCACATTATGGGTGGAGGCTCTAAGCAGGCAAGATGGCTCAGTGGATGAAGGTTCCTGCTGCACAAGCCTGGCCATCTGAGTCTGATTCCTGGAACTCACATAAAGGGAATAAGGAGAGAGTCTAACTACAAAGTTGTCTTCTTAACCTCCATATGTGCACTGGGGCCTGTGCTCTAGCCCGTCCTGAATCATGCATGTGTGCACACGCATACACAGTAATAATGAAATCTTTTTGGAAATAAAGGTGAGGCAGAGGCAGACAGACCTCTGTTTGAGGCCAACCTGATTTATATAGCAAGTTCCAAGCTAGTCAGGTCTATGTAGTGCCACCCTGGCTCAAAAAAACAAAAAAAGCTGAGGATAGGCCTCTCCATGAGTGTCTAGTTTCACCTTTTTTTTTTTTAGTTTAATTTTTCATCAGTTAGCCTTTGTTAAGTTTCAGCATGTTCTTGAGTAAAATAGAAAAGTTAATTCCTACTTAGAATCTTTGCTAGAGAGCAAAATTGCTTTGTTGGGGTTGGGAGAGAATTGTCAACTAACATATTGCATAGACAACAATGAAGCATCGTGGGTGTTTTGTTTTGTTTTTTTGCTGGTCTGTGCCCAGGCCTCACTTAGCTAAAGAAGTAGTTAATCTAGGTAAGGCATAACTAAATTGACAGAAATATATGTGTAATTTGTTTTGGCTTGTTCAAAATAGGGTCTCTTGTTGCTCAGGCTGGCTTTGAAGCCCTGAGCTCAAGTGATCCTTCTGACACTGCCACCCAAGTAGATGAGCATGTATGTGGTACTACATGCAGCTTGCAGTTAATTGCTTTTTTTTTTTTTGGTCTTTTTGAGATAGGGTCTCCTTGTAGTCCCAGCTGGCCTGGAACTCACTATGTAGACCAGGCTATCTTTGAACTCACAGAAATCCACCTGCCTCTGCCTCCCGAGTGCTAGGATTAAAGGCATGCGCCACCACGCCCGGCCTGCTGCTGTTTTTCAAGTCTTGTCAGAAAATTAATGCAAAAGTGTTTAGAACCTGATCTCCCTTGGATGGTTTCAAGAAGAGTAGTAACTTATAACTGGAATCTGTGCTGTGAAAACCTGATGCTTCAGCCCATTGTAAAACCTGTGAAACAGTGAAACCAAGAACAGCGTCCATGCCTGGGAGGCAGAGGCAAGAGGATCAGGAATTCACAGTCACAGCAGGCTATGTAGTGAGCTTGAGGTCAGCCTGGGCTACATGAGACCTTGTCTCTAAAAATAAAAACTATTTTTAACTATCGGTGGCCCATGCCTTTAATCCCAGCACTTGGGAGGCAGAGGCAGGTGGAGTTCAAGGCCACGTGGTCTACATAGTAAGTTCTAGGACAGCTGGGACTGCAGGGAGACCCTGTCTCAAACAGACAAAAAAAACCCCAAAACAAAACAAAAAAAAACAATCAGCAAAGAGTAAGTAAAATAGCAAGGTTGGAATAATAGCTTGGGACAGTTTGTACACAAAACCCTGGATTCACCCTAGCCATTAAACTAAAACTTTTTTTTGGTCTTTTCGAGACAGGGTCTCCCTGTAGCCCCAGCTGTCCTAGAACTCACACTGTAGACCTGGCTGGCCTTGACCTCACAAAGATCTGCCTGCCTCTGCCTCCCAAGTGCTAGGATTAAAGGCGTGCGCCACCACGCCTGGTTAAACTAAAACTTCTTTACCTCAAGGAGTTCTGGGCATTCATAGAATGGAAACAATCCCCTTAAATTATAGGATAAATGCTCTGTTGGTTCAAGGCCAGCCTGGTCTACATAGTGAGTTCCAGGACAGCTGTGCCTTCAGGGAGACCCTGTCTCAAAAAGACGAACAAAAAAAGGCAGGGGTGGGGGTGGGGGTGGGAGTGGGGGATGGATAAATGGACCCAGATTTGTAGAAGTTTCCAGAGGAGAGTAAGGTGAGCATTGGTTGAGATACACATCCTCATACTGAAGCACTTTTGCGTTGGGCACAATGCTAAAGCGCTTTCTGTGAGTAATACGTAACATAACAAGTCTTTGGGGGCTGGAGAGATGGCCTAGCGGTTAAGAGCGCTGACTGCTCTTACAGAGGACCCGGGTTTGATCCCCAGCACCCACATGGCAGCTGAGAGCCGTCTGAAACTCCAATTCCAGGAGAACTCCAGTTCCAGGGGAATCCGACACTCTCTTCTGACCTCCACGACATTGCACGACACGGGTGCACAAACCTGCATGCAGACAGTACATTCATACACATACAGAAATAAATAAAATTAATTTAAAAAATATATTTTTATGCGGAGTTGGAGAGATGGCTTAGGAGTTCAGAGCACTGGCTACTCTGCAGAGCCAAGTTGTCACCAGCTACATGGAGGCTAAGCATCTGGAGCTCCAGGTCCAGTGGATCTGACACCTGACCTCGGGCGTTGCATACAAGAGGTACACTCACACGCATGCAAAAACACTTAAACACCTAAAATAAATATTTTTATGTGTTAAGTGTGTGTACTTGCATGAGTTTATGTGAACCATAAGTAAAGAAACTGAGTGGAAAGCTCAGAGAAGATAGGTGTCCTGCCTAAGGTGGCAGATTAACAGCCATCATTCAAACTCTATAGAGCTTGTTCATACCACTATGCGGACTCATCACATGTTTGTACAAGTTCAGTGACTTGCCCAAGGTCATCCAGCAGGCCAGCGTTCCTAGTTCCAAGTTCATTTGATGTTTAATCAGTCACAGCCTTTCTACTGAATCTCTCAGCTTTGTCTTGTCTGTGGGGCCAGGTAATTTGCTGTTTTTGAGGGTGGTTTCTAGGCACCACGGATCATCCTTATCTGGCCACTAGTTGCCAGTAGCCACAGACCCTCCCCAGCTGACGGTCAGCAACAAATGCCCTGTGGTGGAGCTCTAGTATGGAATCATGATGCTGCCGTTCCTTGCTGCTCCACCTAAGGTAATCCTGTGGTCCTTGGATGGCAAACCAGTGAAAGTGCTTCAAACAGCAGGGGAATCTTGGGCCAAAGAGAAGGAAGGTTGACCTGGTAGCCTTTGTTGCCAAGGGAGCAGTGGATTAACTGGTAACGCTGTTACACAAAGTGGAGCACCATAACCCTTGGGGACATTAGGCTGGCTCCTTGCTGGGTCAGTTGCTTTGGAGGTCATCAAGGAACAGACCCCAGGGGAAAGTAATGCCTTTTCCTTTCTGCCAGGGACCTGTTTTTCTTTGAGACTGGTAAGAATCTTCTTCCATCCAGGCCTTCAAAAAGCCTTGGAATTGCTGGGCTTCAAGGAGATCAAGCCAGCTTCTGCTACACAGCAAGTTTGAAGCCAGCCAAGCCTTAGGAGATCCCGTTTCAAACACCACCACCACCACCACCACCACCAACGACGCCAAATCTATGTGTATATGTGCATGTATATGGATGGGTGGAAAAGAAAGAACTGTTCAGTTAAGAATTACAAGCCATAGCCGGGCATCGTGGCGCACGCCTTTAATCCTAGCACTTGGGAGGCAGAGGCAGGCGGATCTCTGTGAGTTCAAGGCCAGCCTGGTCTACAGAGTGAGTTCCAGGACAGCTGGGGCTACAGGGAGACCCTGTCTCAAAAAGACAAAAAAAAAAAAGGAGTAGTATTTTAGTCATTTAGTCACTTAAAAAAACGAGTGCAAAAAGCATGAGTCCAGCCAGGCGAGGTGACGCATGCCTTTAATCCCAGCACTCGGGAGGCAGAGGCAGATGGATCTCTGTGAGTTTCATGCTAGCCTGGTCTACATATTGAGTTCCAGGCCAGCTGGGACTAAAGAGAGACCCTGTCTCAAAAAGACAAATAAATAAATATCCAATCCAAGTTCTGATTTTCCCCCCTTAGTATAAGATTTATACTCTGGTAGAAGTTTCATGTATTCCTGGCATTGTAGCAAGACAAAAGCCTGGACTCTGGAAGGGAAGGGGTGCCCCCAGACAGCAGTGCATCTTTTCAGAAGGGCACAGCAACAATCTGAACTCAAGAACGCTTATCAACCAGATTCCTATAGGAAGGTAGCTCAGCTGTCTGCCATCCCCAGAGGGCATGGAAGTGGTCTGGAAAGCGTACCATTCCCCTCTGGCCCAGCTTCCTGTGGAAAGCAGCCAGGCGTTGCCTTGAAAAAGTCAGTGAGCACTGGAGGAAGTCCAGCTTACCCTGTGCTTGCCCCTCTCTGCTTTGCCTCATACTTCCACACCCTCACTAAGTCCTCCAGAGTACCTAAGGTGGGTGATGGGCTAGCCCTATCAGCAGCTACTATCCTCTGCAGCCCTTCAGGCCTTGACTTTAAGGCTCTTTGCACAAGCTTGCTTGGCTGAGTACTTTGAAAACATGCACACCTGAGGAGGAAGTGCGGCAAGTGGGGAAGGAGAGGTGAAATCCCAAAGAGCTCTGGCCAGGGGAAGAGCCAGGGGTGACCGTGCACAGGCTCATGTCCATTCTATTCACCTCTGTGCAGCACCCACTGAATGTCAAGCTCTAGAGCTGCAAAGACGGGTGCCCCGTATGCTTCCTGCCCTAAGGAAGCCCTAACTAATGGCCAGACATGAATAACCAAACCATTAAAATAAAGAGTATACTGTGTGTGCCATAAAAAGGGCATGGATAATCAGCCATACGAACCAGGGGTGGGAGTAATTAAAACTAATTAATGATAATAATAAGATGATTCCTGGAGAAATGTTAGGGCTTGGCAGAGAACCGTAGTATCCGAACCGGCTTTAGAGGATGAGTAAGGATAAGAGTGAATAATTACTGGACATTTATCACATCATCTCCTTTTAGTGGCTTCATTGTCCCAGATTTACTATGAGGAGTGGAAGTTCAGGGAGGTTAAATTACTAGGATTTCTGGTAGAGCAGAGGGAAAGAGTAGAAAAACATGAAGACAGGGCTGGAGAGATGGCCTAGCGGTTAAGAACGCCGACCGCTCTTACAGAGGACCCGGGTTCGATCCCCAGCACCCACCCAATTCCAGAAGAACTCCAGTTCCAGGGGAATCCGACGCCCTCTTCTGACCTCCAAGGCATTGCACGACACGGGTGCACAAACCTACATGCAGACGGTACATTCGTACACATATGAAAATAAATAAATAAATGAAAAACATGAAGACAAACAGGAGACAGGCCGGTGAGGAGCCAGTTATCATACAGTGCTTGTTACTTTACAAAACACTTGTGGAGGCTGGGCATGGTGGCACACACCTTTAATCCCAACACTCAGGAGGCAGAGGCAAGTGGATCTCTGTGAGTTCAAGTCCAGCCTGGACTACAGAGCAAGTTCCAGGACAGCTGGGGCTACAGGTAGACCCTATCTCAAAAAGACCAAAAAAAAAAAAAAAAGTGGAAAATAAAATCTCACACTTCACCCTCAGAAAAACTTCAAGAAGTGACATTTTCCCTGTTGTATAATGCAAGAAAAATGGGATTTAAAGAAGGTGGGTGTGGGGCTAGAGAGATTGCTCAGTAGTTAGAGCACTGACTGCTCGTGAGAGGAGCCGGGTTTGATTCCCAGCACCCACATGGTGGTTAAGAACCATCTTTAGCCAGGCATGGTGGCGCATGCCTTTAATCCTAGCACTTGGGAGGCAGAGGCAGGCAGATCTTTGTGATTTCAAGGCCAGCCTGGTCTACAATGTGCGTTCCAGGACAGCTGTGATTACAGGGAGACCCTGTCTCAAAAAGACCAAAAAAAAAAGAACCATCTTTAGTGCCTGGCGTGGTGGTGCATGCCTTTAATCCCAGCACTTGGGAGGCAGAAACAGGCGAATCTCTGTGAGTTCAAGGCCAGCCTGGTCTACATAGTCAGTTCCAGGACAGCTGGAGCTATAGGGAAACCCTGTCTCAAAATACATTCCTTTTCCCCCTCCTTGTCTATAACTTAAACCATCCAGAGGCAACAATGTTAGTAGTTTCTTCTTTTTTTTTTTTTTTTAACGTTAGTAGTTTCTTAACCATTCCAGATAGCCTAGCATCTTTTCTTAGTGTGTGTATGTGTGTGTGTGTGTGTGTGTGTGTACACATGTGTGCCTGCGTGCACTCACTTTCTTTTTTTTGTCTTTTTGAGACAGGGTCTCCCTCTAGCCCCAGCTATCCTGGAACTTATTATGTAGACCAGGCTGGCCTTGAATTCACAGAGATCCACCTGCCTCTGCCTCCCTTGTGCTGGGATTAAAGGCATGCACCACCACGACAGGCCAGCACTCATGTTTTTAAAAATATTTTATTTATTATTTTTTTGTGTCTGAGTGTATTGTGTGCATGTGTGTAAGTGCCAACAGCAGAGGTCCTCTTCTGATCTCTACACGTGTCATACAATGCCTGCAGAGGTCAGAAGAAGGTGTCAGATCCCGTGGAACTAGAGTTATGGATGGTTGTTAGCCTCCATGTCAGTGCTGGGAATCAAACCTGGGTCCTCTGCAAGAGCAGCCAGTGCTTTTAACCACTGAGCCATCTCTTCAGCCCTGTGCTCAAATTTGAATGAGTGTTCATGTGTGTGAACGAGAGCACACATGCTATGACATGTGTAGAGATCAGAGGAGGACCTCTGCTGTTGTTCCTCAACTTCCACCCCATTTGAGACAGGGTCTCTGGACAGCCGCTGTATGTGCCAGGCTGGCTGAACAGTGATTCCCGGGGATCCTCCTGTCTCTGCCTCCCTTTCGATGGTAATGGTAGTGCTGGGATTCTAGGTAAATGTTACTGCATCCAGCTTCACACGGGTTCTGGGGACACAAGCTCTGTCCTCAGTCACACAGCAAACATCCCCTGCACCACCTATCCATCCTAGCATCTTTACTATGCTAATAAAACCATGCCCAAACTGGACTTACTAGAACACACATGGATCCCTAATCCCAGTACCCAGAAAGAAGTGCTGTCTTGGTAGTTTGAGGCAAACCTGGGTCAGAGTGAGAACCTGTCTCCAAAATAAAACAAAGCTGGGCATGGTGGCACAGGTCTGTAATCCCAGCACTCAAGAGACACAGGCAGGAGGGTTGCTGAAAGTTCAATCCCAACCTCGTTTACAAAGCAAGTTCCAGGACAGCCAGAGTTTCACAGTGGGACCCTGTCTCAAAAATCAAACCAAAACCAAAACACTATATCAATAAAACACAAACTCTATATAAAATATTGTACTGATTACTTTTTAAAATTTATTTTTGAGACAGGGTTTCACTGTGTATTCCTGGCTGATCTGGACCTCACTACATAGAGTAAACTAGTCTGGTCTCAAACTCATAGAAATTCATCTGCCTTCTCCTCCTGAGTGCTGGGATTACAGGTATGTCACCACACCCAGCTCACACCCGGCTTTTTTTTTTTTTTTTTTTNTCAGACAAGAGCTTAAGCCACACATTCAAGGCTCAGCATATTATTTTCTAACATCACCTGTTTTTCCTATTAAATTCTTCAGTTTGAGCACTTTTGTTTGCTTTGCTCATCTGTTAGTCCCCCCCCCCCCTTTTTTTTTGGTCTTTTCGACACAGGGTCTCCCTGTAGCTCCAGGTGTCCTGGAACTCACTCTGCAGACCAGGCTGGCCTTGAACTCACAAAGATCCGCCTGCCTCTGCCTCCCAAGTGCTAGGATTAAAGGCGTGCGCCACCACGCCCAGCTCAAAGCTTATTTTTTAATATCTATATGCCTATGTTTGATGGTGAGTGCAGGTGCCCACAAAAGCCAGAAAGCCAGAGTTGGATCCTGCAGAAGTTAGAGTCACAAGCTGTTGTGAGCCGCCTGACTTGAGTGCTGGGAATTGAACCAGGGTCCTCTGAAAAAACAGTACCTTCTCTTAACACTATGTCATCTCTCTGGCCCTGTACTGATTATTTATTTATTTATTTATTTATTTATTTATTTATTATCTATTTATTCTTTGTCTTTTTGAGATTGGGTCTCCCTGCAGCCCCAGCTGGCCTGGAACTATGTAAACCAGACTGGGCTGTCCTTGAACTCGCAGAGATCCACCTGCCTCTGCCTCCTGAGTGCTGGGAATTAAAGGCTTGCTAAGCATTGTACTGACTTCACAGATAATAAATATGCTAGAGTCCCAATGGGGTGTGTGTGAGTGTGTGTATTTAGAGGACATGGGGCAGGGCAAGACATAATTAGTAAACGACCATAATTAGTAAAATTACAAGGTAAAATGTAATAAGTGTGGGAGAATCTTTAAGCAGTGAGAGTGGCACATAGTGGTTTGAACTTGTTCTCTGGAGTCAGATGCAGTTAGCCTCTAACTCCAGTCCTGTTGCTTGCTCTCAGTGTGACCCCGGGTAACTGAACTTCTGTATGCCTGGTTTTCCATTTGTCAGAACAGACTAATAATAGACCTTACATCATGGAATTGGTGAAAGGAATAAAGACAAAGCAGAAGGGAACTGCAGAGATGGCTCGGCAGGGCTGCTTCTGCTAGGGACCCAGGTTCAGTTCCCAGTGCCCACATGGTGGCTAGTAACTGTGCATAACTCCAGTTCCAGGGCATTGAACACACTCTTCTGACCTCTACAGGCACTTCACACACATAGTGCACTTACACACATGCAAGCAAGACTCATACATATAAAATAAAAATACATTTTAAGAATCTGGGCATACTGGGCATGGTGGAGCATGCCTTTAATCCCAGCACTTGGCAGGCAGAGGCAGGCAGATCTCTGTAAGCTCAAGGCTAGCCTGGTCTACGTAGTGAGTTCCTGGCCAGCTGGGGCTACAGGGAGACCCTATCTCAAAAACAAAAAATGGGGCTGGAGAGATGGCCTATCAGTTAAGAGTGCCAACTGCTCTTGCAGAGGACCCGGGTTCGATCCCCAGCACCCACATGGTGGCTGAGAACAGTCTTTAACTCCAGTTCCTGGGGAATCCAACACCCTCTTCTGAGCTCCACAGCATTGCACGACACGTGTGCACAAACCTACATGCAGACAGTACATTAATACACATAAAAATATATAAAATTTTAAAAAAGGAAAAGGTTTTTATTTTTAAATTTATTTATTTATTTATTTACTTATTGAAACAGAGTCTCCTTATAGCCCCAGCTGGCCTGGAACTCACTCTGTAGACCAGGCTGGCCTTGAATTCACAGAGATCCAACTGCCTCTGCCTCCCAAGTGCTGTGGTTAAAGGCATGTGCCACTAGGCTTAAAGAAGGTTCTTAGCTGCCATGTGGGTGCTGGGAATCCAACCCGGGTCCTCTGCAAGAGAAGTTGGTGCTCTTAACCGCTGAGCCATCTCTCCAGCACCTATTATTTTTATTTTATGTGTATGATTGTATTGCATGCATGTATGTAACTGCACCTGTGTCATGAAACACCCACGGAGATAAGAGGACGTCGTGGGGCTGGAGAGATGGCCTAGCGGTTAAGAGTGCCGACTGCTCTTGCAGAGGACCCGGGTTCGATCCCCAGCACCCACATGGCGGCTGAGAACCGTTTGTAACTCCAATTCCAGGAGAACTCCAGTTCCAGGGGAATCCGAGACCCTCTTCTGACCTCCGCGGCATTGCACGACACGGGTGCACAGACCTACATGCAGACAGTACATTCATACACGAATAAAAAATAAATAAAATTTTTAAAAAATTTTAAAAAATAAAAAAAAAAGAAGAGGACGCCGTATTCCCATAGAACTGGAATTATGGTTGATTGTAAGCCACCATGTGGATGCTGGGAATAGAATCAGGGTCCCGTGCACGAGCAACCAGTACTCTTAAACGCTGAGCCAACTCTCCATCCCCTTGTTTATTTTTAAGGCCCTTTTTTTCTTGGTCATAGAATTATTTTCCTTGTGCTAAGAGTGGTGGCACACAGCTTTAATCCTAGCAGTTGGGAGACAGAGGCAGGTGGATCAAGGCCAGCCTGGTCTACCTAGTGAGTTCCAGGGAAGCTGGGGCTACAGGGAGACCCTGTCTCAAAAAAGACACACACACACACACACACACACACACACACACACACACACGTGTGTGTATGTATTTTTTTTTCCTTACTACAGATCTCCAGAAAGTCCTATGAAATCCGGAGTTTCAGTTCCATTCCCTTAATTCCTATATATTCCAGGGTTAGATTAGCAAGAAGAAAAGGGACTGAGCTTGAACTCAGTCTTGATTTTTGCTCCCCTCTACCAAGCGGTCTACTTGTTTCATTATCTCCAGGACAAGGCCCAGCAACAGCAACTGGCCTTTAGCAGGCCTTCATAAATAAATGTTGATAAACTGAGATGAGGTGGGTTTCTTTCTCGGGTTCTGATTCCTTTCTCCTCTCGGTACAGCCGCGGGCAGGGGGCAAGGTTCTTCTGTCCTGAGTGGACAGAATCAAGCACCGAGCCCTGGGTCAGGAAGGGCGGCAGCTCGTCCACCCCTCGTTGGACTCCAGCCTACCCCAGGAGCACATCTTGGGTCCCTCTCCTTTAAAGAGCTCTCCCTACGACCAACACTTGAACGTGAAGCCTTCCACCCAGGGTACTCCTCGCCTCTAGCAGCGTAGAACCTGCAGGGGCCCAGAAGCCTCGGGTCCGCTAGCCCCCGCCCCCCGCCCTGGAGGACCGCGGGTGGACGCTCTGGCAGCAGGCCTCTCACTGGTCGGGGCGGAGGTGGGCGGAGCCAGGGCCGCCCGGGCTCTGGAAGCGGAGGGTGGGGACACTCTGGCCCGGCTCTCGGTGGTGCGGGAGCAGCGGCCGCTCTGGTCGGCGGACGTGTGGCTAAGCAGTCCCGGAAGCGAAGCAGCGATGGCGGAGAGTCCTACTGAAGAGGCAGCGACGGCTACGGCCGGCGCCGGGGCGGCAGGCCCGGGGGCGAGCGGTGTTGCTGGCGTGGTCGGCGTTAGCGGGAGCGGCGGCGGATTCGGGCCGCCTTTCCTGCCGGATGTGTGGGCAGCAGCGGCGGCGGCGGGCGGGGCCGGGGGGCCGGGGAGCGGCCTGGCTCCACTGCCGGGGCTCCCACCGTCGGCCGCTGCCCACGGGGCCGCGCTCCTTAGCCATTGGGACCCCACGCTCAGCTCTGACTGGGACGGCGAGCGAACCGCGCCGCAGTGTCTACTCCGGATCAAGCGGTGAGCCGGGCTTTTTCCTCCCTCGGCCGCGAGCTCCGGGGCTCGACCTTCCCCACCCCCCACCCTTCCCCACAGCTGCTCACCCCCACCGCCCGTCTCCCAGGCCCAGATCCTGCCGGCCTCCAGCATCAGGATTAGTCTCTTCCCCCAGCACCCAGCGCTGCTGGCCGCGAACTGGTCCACCGCTCCTCCACTTCTACCCCGCCCCTCGGCGACCTCCAGGGAGCCCTGCCTCTGGGCTCTGGACACCCTCCCCCAGATCACCCCCCTCCCGCGGGCCCGAAACCCGACCCCTTTGCTCTTGAGTAACTCGGCTCCCGCCCTCCGCGCCGCCCCTCTTCCCCCTCCCCACCCTACCTACCTAGAGGCCGCCCGCAGGCCCCACCCTTAGGTTACCCCCTCATCTCTAATCCAGTCCCGCTTGTAACATACCGTTTGCGTTGCCTAGACTCAGACTTGAGCCAGACAGCTTTTTTTTTACCTTCCGTTTCTTCAACCACCGCCCCCCATGGTCCTTTTCCCTGGTCTAAATAGCTTCCCTAACTTACCAGACCTTCCGTGAACCTCTTTTCTGGTCTGCAAAGCTATCCAGTCTCATACCTGTTTGAAAGACTCAGCCCCTCCCCACCCCCCCCCACACACACACACTTCAAGTATCAGGGTTGTACTATCCCATTCAGGATCTTCTTTCTTGTATTTTTTTTCCCCTCCCAGATTGTCTGGTTTACTTTTGTGAAGCAAATATACTCAGTTTAAATATAGGAACAAAAGCGTAAGTCCTTTCCATGCTCGTTTCTTGGGTGACTGATCTTAAATCCTAATACTTAATAGATATATATGATGTGCAGAAGTGCTTAGGTAGTATAGGGCCTGCTGCATAGGAAAGGGTAACACAGGGTTGAGCTGTTAATCCTGAAACCTGTTTACCGGTGACTAGACTTAATTCTCCCTGTACCTTTTATCTAGGTATTATTCCACACATTCCAAAATCCTTCAGATGTCTGTCCACCTACATTTCAGGTTTCTAATAAAAATTAAACAGTATGATATGTGTAAAGTACTTGGGGGCACTGCTCATGGAGATTGCTACTTCTAAAGTAAACTCAGCATGCAGCTTTTGCACTCCAGCTGTTTGATTCTTCCAGCCTTGATACAACTTTGAGTTTGGCCCATAGTTCTTTTCTGTCCTTTGTCACCCCACTATCCTTAGCAAGGCCCAAGTCCCTGGACTCACTCATAGTAGCCTATAGTAAGTCGTCTCCGTCTCCTCCTCCTCCTCCTCCTCCTCCTCCTCCTCTTTTTCTTCTTTGTCTTTTTGAGACAGAGTCTCCTTGTAGCCCCAGGCTGCCTGGAACTCAGAGTTCCACCTGCCTCTCCTGGGATTAAAAGGCCAGCCCACCACACCAGACCGTAGTAACCTTTTTTCTTTAGCCAGTTCTCAACTGATCTATTCTGGTTACTTAGGTAATTACCTAGAAATTGTCCCATCTACCCTGGTCACTAAATGTCACCTACCATATGTGAGATTCTGGCAATTTCAGAGGCCTCCCTGCCCCCCAACATGAAGAGACCATTACCCTATTAGTCTCCTGGACGGGAGACCATAATAGACTTGCTCCTGGTGACTTGCTTACTTCATTCAGTCTCCTTGCCAACAGAGGTTCACTGTATGGTTTATGGAACTACTTCTGTAGCGGAGTTAATTATGCCCTTTACTTCAAAAAAAAAAAAATCTCTTCACCCAGTGTGCCTGGGAGGTAGGAGTGCCCTGGAGCAGTGTATCTGGGAGGTAGGAGTGCCCTGGAGCAGTGTAACTGGGAGGTAGGAGTGCCCTGGAGCAGTGTAACTGGGAGGTAGGAGTGCCCTGGAGCAGTGTAACTGGGAGGTAGGAGTGCCCTGGAGCAGTGTAACTGGGAGGTAGGAGTGCCCTGGAGCAGTGTACCTGGGAGGTAGGAGTGCCCTGGAGCAGTGTACCTGGGAGGTAGGAGTGCCCTGGAGCAGTGTAACTGGGAAGTAGGAGTAGCTGGAGCAGTGTAACTGGGAAGTAGGAGTAGCTGGAGCAGTGTAACTGGGAAGTAGGAGTAGCTGGAGCAGTGTAACTGGGAAGTAGGAGTAGCTGGAGCAGTGTAACTGGGAAGTAGGAGTAGCTGGAGCAGTGTAACTGGGAAGTAGGAGTAGCTGGAGCAGTGTAACTGGGAAGTAGGAGTAGCTGGAGCAGTGTAACTGGGAAGTAGGAGTAGCTGGAGCAGTGTAACTGGGAAGTAGGAGTAGCTGGAGCAGTGTAACTGGGAAGTAGGAGTAGCTGGAGCAGTGTAACTGGGAAGTAGGAGTAGCTGGAGCAGTGTACCTGGGAGGTAGGAGTGCCCTGGAGAAGCTAGTGTAAACTGGGAGTTATGGATAGGGGAATGCCCTGTGAGCAGTGTTACCTGGGAGGTAGGAGTTCCCTGGAGCAGTGTACCTGGGAGGTAGGAGTGCCCTGGAGCCGTGTACCTGGGCGGTAGGAGTAGCTGGTAGCAGTAGTTACCTGGGGAGGTGGTAGGAGTGCCCTGGAGCAGTGTAACTGGGAGGTAGGAGTGCCCTGGAGCAGTGTAACTGGGAGGTAGGAGTGCCCTGGAGCAGTGTACCTGGGAGGTAGGAGTGCCCTGGAGCAGTGTAACTGGGAGGTAGGAGTGCCCTGGAGCAGTGTACCTGGGAGGTAGGAATGCCCTGGAGCAGTGTACCTGGGAGGTAGGAATGCCCTGGAGCAGTGTAACTGGGAGGTAGGAGTGCCCTGGAGCAGTGTAACTGGGAGGTAGGAGTGCCCTGGAGCAGTGTACCTGGGAGGTAGGAGTGCCCTGGAGCAGTGTACCTGGGAGGTAGGAATGCCCTGGAGCAGTGTAACTGGGAAGTAGGAGTAGCTGGAGCAGTGTAACTGGGAAGTAGGAGTAGCTGGAGCAGTGTAACTGGGAAGTAGGAGTAGCTGGAGCAGTGTAACTGGGAAGTAGGAGTAGCTGGAGCAGTGTAACTGGGAAGTAGGAGTAGCTGGAGCAGTGTAACTGGGAAGTAGGAGTAGCTGGAGCAGTGTAACTGGGAAGTAGGAGTAGCTGGAGCAGTGTAACTGGGAAGTAGGAGTAGCTGGAGCAGTGTAACTGGGAAGTAGGAGTAGCTGGAGCAGTGTAACTGGGAAGTAGGAGTAGCTGGAGCAGTGTAACTGGGAGGTAGGAGTAGCTGGAGCAGTGTACCTGGGAGGTAGGAGTGCCCTGGAGCAGTGTACCTGGGAGGTAGGAGTGCCCTGGAGCAGTGTACCTGGGAGGTAGGAATGCCCTGGAGCAGTGTAACTGGGAAGTAGGAGTAGCTGGAGCAGTGTAACTGGGAAGTAGGAGTAGCTGGAGCAGTGTAACTGGGAAGTAGGAGTAGCTGGAGCAGTGTAACTGGGAAGTAGGAGTAGCTGGAGCAGTGTAACTGGGAAGTAGGAGTAGCTGGAGCAGTGTAACTGGGAAGTAGGAGTAGCTGGAGCAGTGTAACTGGGAAGTAGGAGTAGCTGGAGCAGTGTAACTGGGAAGTAGGAGTAGCTGGAGCAGTGTACCTGGGAGGTAGGAGTGCCCTGGAGCAGTGTACCTGGGAGGTAGGAGTGCCCTGGAGCAGTGTACCTGGGAGGTAGGAGTGCCCTGGAGCAGTGTAACTGGGAGGTAGGAATGCCCTGGAGCAGTGTAACTGGGAAGTAGGAGTAGCTGGAGCAGTGTAACTGGGAGGTAGGAGTGCCCTGGAGCAGTGTAACTGGGAGGTAGGAGTGCCCTGGAGCAGTGAACTGGGAACGGTAGGAGTTGCCCTGGAGCAAGTGTACCTGGGATGGTACTAGGCGTGCCCCTGGAGCATTGTACAACTGGGGGTGGGGTGGGGGGGGGGACGGTAGGAAGTGCCCTGGAGCAGTGTAACTGGGAGGTAGGAGTGGCCTGGAGCAGTGTAACTGGGAGGTAGGAGTGCCCTGGAGCAGTGTAACTGGGAGGTAGGAGTGCCCTGGAGCAGTGTACCTGGGAGGTAGGAGTGCCCTGGAGCAGTGTACCTGGGAGGTAGGAGTGCCCTGGAGCAGTGTAACTGGGAGGTAGGAGTGCCCTGGAGCAGTGTAACTGGGAGGTAGGAGTAGCTGGAGCAGTGTACCTGGGAGGTAGGAGTAGCTGGAGCAGTGTAACTGGGAGGTAGGAATGCCCTGGAGCAGTGTAACTGGGAGGTAGGAGTGCCCTGGAGCAGTGTAACTGGGAGGTAGGAGTGCCCTGGAGCAGTGTACCTGGGAGGTAGGAGTGCCCTGGAGCAGTGTAACTGGGAGGTAGGAGTAGCTGGAGCAGTGTAACTGGGAAGTAGGAGTAGCTGGAGCAGTGTAACTGGGAAGTAGGAGTAGCTGGAGCAGTGTAGCTGGAGCAGTGTACCTGGGAGGTAGGAGTAGCTGGACAGTGTACCTGGGAGGTAGGAGTAGCTGGACAGTGTACCTGGGAGGTAGGAGTAGCTGTAGCAGTGTACCTGGGAGGTAGGAGTAGCTGGACAGTGTACCTGGGAGGTAGGAGTAGCTGTAGCAGTGTACCTGGGAGGTAGGAGTAGCTGGACAGTGTACCTGGGAGGTAGGAGTAGCTGGACAGTGTACCTGGGAGGTAGGAGTAGCTGGACAGTGTACCTGGTAGTAAATAAGTTTCCATGTGGGAAGAAGTGAGAGTAGATGGGATGTGGCTTCTCCAGGGTGACCTTTGATACCATTGGGATCCTGGCATATTTTTCCCCTCTTAATACCCTCCCCCTGAGGAAACAATGACCTTTTGATAATAATTTGCTCTCTGCCTGCCTGACAAGTACTCAGCTGAGATTTCTCAGCCATCGAGACGGTGTAAACATTTGTGGTACCAAGCACCACTTTCTCAGACCCTGGCCCATTGAGGAGATAACACCTGCCCTGCTTAAGGGATTCCCCTTTTCCTTCCTCCCTCACTCTTCCTACTTCCTCTTGGTGTTATACAGGGACATCATGTCCATTTATAAGGAGCCGCCTCCAGGAATGTTCGTTGTACCTGATACTGTTGACATGACTAAGGTATGTAACATAATGGGGGTGGTAAGGGAGTTACTAGAAGATGGGCCCATAAAGTTGAAAGAACCTGAAAGGGATTTTTCTATATAGATGAAGAAATCAAAACCCTAAGTAAGTGGTTTGCCCAAGATAGAGCAGAACTTAAAACAGGTGTCTATGGTTACAGTGCACACTGATACAGGTTTGGAAAATCGAAGTAGGTGCCTCTTGGCCCAGCTTACCTATTAAAATAGGCCAACTTTGCCCTCTCAGAGTGCTCTACTCTTGACAGTAGATTCTATAGTCAGCCTGTCCATTGTACTCCCCACTTTCATCCCAATGTGCCATTCTTGACTTTTACTATGGTACTGTAAATGAGGTGCAGGGAGGTTGGAGATAGGCCCATCTTGGCTGATGTGTTTATGGTTAAAGTTTCCCATCCTTACTGACTGCTTTTGTCCTTCCACCCCAAAGACCATTCTCTCATCTCTGCACAGAAAGCTTACAATGGAATGTCCTACTCTTCTGGGTATACCTAGGCTTCTCTGTCATTGACTATTCTACCCTTAGGAATGGATTTACACATAAACTGATGTTGGGAACAAATCAGATTTCCTAAATCTAATGTTATTTTATGTAAAAACTAATGGGTTCAGATTTCTTAAAGTGAAAATTCAGCTTTTGTATTGTTATATTCTTTTTTTGTTTTGAATAGATTTCCCTTTAAATTGATTTATTTTTTTATTTTTATGTGGTTGGAAATGTTTATCCTGGGATGTCCTGTCCCTAGTCAAATGCTAGGTTTAATATGCTAGTCTCTGGAGCCTTAGAATTGATGCCATGTTGAGACTAATTGTGTTTGCTATTTCCAGTGTTTGAGAACTGGAATATAGCCTCCTGTGTTGCCAGGGCAAGGTGGGATTACAGACCACGGCAGTGGATGGAGTCCTTTCCCTCGGTGCTGTTTAAATTCTAAGCTAACTTCATGGTTAGGAGCCTTTGAAGAAGAAGTAGAATTGAGTCAGCTCAGGTTAATTTGGCTTCAGGAAGGGAAATCAAGTTCAATAATTATGGCTTGTGAAGAAAGAATTTAATGTTCTGTTTTAAGGAATGCTATGTTTTTGTTTTTTAAAAACCTCTGTTTTGGGAAAATTTCTGGGCATGGTCTAATGGCCTTGAGTAGGGTCCTGAGTTTTCCCCGTTTTCTTTGTATTCAACACAGTTGGATGGTGCCCAAGCCATGTCTTCCACAGTAGGCTTGATCCTCTGTGAAGGAAGCAAGCAGGCATCCTAGGTACCCATTGTGGCCTTCAGCTTTGCTCTGTCACTGGCTCCTCTATTGTGGCTTCTCATCCCTTTCCTCTTCCATTCATCTTAGTTCAACCTTCATGTCATATAAACGTAGAGTAAAATTGTATCATAAGTGTACTTAACCTAGGCAGATCCAAATAGCTCAGTAAAACAAAACAACAAAAAATGTATTGATTTCTTGAACATAAATGCTGGTATTTTCCAGTGCATATTTTACACATTATGTTCTATTTGTTGTACATACCACTAATCAAGGAGGTCTGAACAAAACAAACAGGTATGTTAGTTTTTGCCTTGGGCTTTAACTTAAAACATAACACCACCACCACCACCCCCTGCCCCTGCTTTAATGAGATTTCTTAACATTTAAAATTCGAAACCTACTTCCATGAGTTGAGTACAGGTTATTCATTGTGAATGGTGATGAGGACCTGAACATGAATGCCAGAATATGGGCACTGCTTCTGGCAGGGGTAGCAGGTGGAAGCCAGGAGGGTTGGGATGGGACATCACCTCACAATTTTGAGATGGGGTTTTATTTTGCAGATTCATGCATTGATCACGGGCCCGTTTGACACTCCTTATGAAGGGGGTTTCTTCCTGTTCGTCTTTCGGTGTCCGCCCGACTATCCCATCCACCCGCCTCGGGTCAAACTGATGACAACGGGCAATAACACAGTGAGGTTTAACCCCAACTTCTACCGCAATGGGAAAGTCTGCTTGAGTATTCTAGGGTAAGAGGAGACTTCTAAGTGGCCAAATTGGTTTTTAGCAAATAATCACTCTAGGCTGCCCTTCATTAGTCAGGTTCCTCATCTCAGCCCACAGCATAGAAATGATTGGGTGGCTCTTTTCTCAGTGTTTAGGTTGATAGAGGACTGGTATCAATTCTAGATGGAAAGGAGTGAAGACAAGTTACTACATCCAAGGGATGTCTATGAATTAGCTCACACAGAGAGGCCTCTGAGCTGCCACACCAGCATCTGTAGATTTGGGGGCCTCATCCCAAGCCTGTATCAGAAACTTGGGGTGGGACCTGCAGTCTGTCTGCTTTTTACAGGCTGTACAAGTGTTCAAATACTCATTTGAGAACTACTCCCTTAGGACTTTAAAGCCTTACTTTCTCCCAAATAGGTTGAGAGAAGCTGTAGCTTTGTTGCATTCAAGATTGTGGGTGTCTTGAGTCTTACTGAGTGAGTGCCTTTGGAGGTGGTGGTGGTAGTAATGATAATCTAACAATCGAATGAAAATGTCTGAGATTAGAAATTATATCAGCTATGGAACAAGTTTCAAGCATACTTCCTGGGTGCCATTGGGATGCTGCTTCATGGAATTCTTATTCCATTTCACATTCCAGTTGCCCTTGTGGGTTAAAAATCCAAAATGAAGGGCCGGGCGTGGTGGCGCACGCCTTTAATCCTAGCACTTGGAAGGCAGAGGCAGGCGGATCTTTGTGAGTTCAAGGCTAGCCTGGTCTACATAGTGAGTTCCAGGACAGGAGCTACAGGGAGACCCTGTCTCAAAAAGACAAAAAAAACAAAACAAAAACAAAAAACTAAAAACAAATCCAAAATGAAAGTATCTTGTATTGTGTTTCAGATTGTTCTTTTGTGGTAGACAGATTCAGATTTTCCTTGGGTTAGACAACAAATAGAGGTTAAATGAAGGTTGAGAAAGTTGTCTCAACTGTTGATCCTGTTGTCTTTCTTCCAGCTCAACACATTTCTAGGTTGTGTGTATAGGAAAGACAACTAAAGCATACTAGACATAATTCAGTTTTGTTTTGTTTTTTTTTTAAATTTTATTTTATTTTTGTATGTATGTGAAGGTACTGTCTGCATGTAGGTTTGTGCACCCGTGTCGTGCAATGCCGCAGAAGTCAGAAGAGGGTGTCGGATTCTCCTGGAATTGGAGTTACAGACGGTTCTCAGCCGCCATGTGGGTGCTGGGGATCGAACCCGGGTCCTCTGCAAGAGCAGTCGGTGCTCTTAACCGCTAGGCTGTCTCTCCAGCCCATAATTCAGTATTTCTAGAATTCTCAAGTATGAGGATTTTCTAATAGATCCAGGGATATCTTATGTTCTGTTGGGATTATAACATTCAACTTCCCATTAAAGGAGGTTATCTTTGTCATCTTAATTAGGGTGCATACTTGTCTTTACTGGTGGGAGTGTGGTATGGATGCATGTCCCATGGTGGTAAGGAAATTGAGTCATTGGTTCTGTATGAACCTTGTTCTTGAAAGTGTGTGTGCATTAGTTCTTCCTCGTTGAGCTAATCTAAAGCCATTTGGGCAGTCCCCAGCTCCTACAGGCAAAGAAGGGTGTAAGAGTGTGAGCGCAGTAGAAGTGTTGTATGGGAAGGAGAAACCACCCTGAAGTTGATGTTTTGCAGTTAAAAATCATCGAGTAGGGGCTGGACAGGTGGCTCAGTTGCTGACAGTTGTTTGTAACTCTGACGCTCTTTTTCTGACCTCCGTGGCATTGCATGACATACATGCAGGCAATACACTCATACAGATAAAATAAAAATAAAATGAAAAAAGGATCATGGAATAGAGAAATTCCAGTGTGTTTGGCTGTATTAGCTTTATTGACCTAATTCCCTCCATTCATAGCAAAAATTACTGGGTTGACTAAATTGCTAAAAGAAATGGAATGAGAATTGACCCTGTTGACTTGAATTCCCAAATATGTAAAATAGAGAGCAGAAAGTAGAGTTCCTAGGGAACAGATCCAAGAGGAAGCAGGTTGGAGGCAGTTTAGGAGCAGCCTCTGGTGAAGTTGTTATTCCACATCCCTCTCTTCCTCAAGTGTTGCAGGGAAAGGTCAGTGATCAGTTAATTGAACTAGAAGCTAGTCCTGGTTCAGGTTGTGTTCAGCTTCTAGCTTAATACTATCTTGTTAATTAATTTAGCTTAAAAAAAAATAACATTCCTGCTAGGTATGGTGGCACACACTAATCTCAACACTTGTGAGGCAAAGATAGAATTGCTGCAAGTTTGAGGCCAGCGGGTCTATGTACCGAGACCCATCTCAAAAGAAAAAGAGTCATGTGTATGTGGGGGTGTTTCTCTTCATGTTCACATTGTTTTCCATCTGATATTTTCAGATACTGTCAGACCCACCACAGTCTGGAAATGTCCCCATTTTCTCTTCCTATCTTAGAGTTGTGTGGTCTTTAGAGAATTTGACCTTCTGTGGACTTGATACAGAGCTAAGTCCCTGACCATGAACCTCACCACATGGCTTCTAAGACAGCTTCAGTCACCTGTGTGCCTCTGCTCAGCTGCTCTTCCTTCACTAACTGTCATCACTAAATAAATAACTAAATGAATAATTAAGTAAATAAATAAGTAAGCAAGCTCTTTGAGGTCACA
Organism: Rhizomys pruinosus; assembly: GCA_009823505.1. Lineage (NCBI taxonomy): Eukaryota > Metazoa > Chordata > Mammalia > Rodentia > Spalacidae > Rhizomys > Rhizomys pruinosus. The sequence goes on from VZQC01012163.1 coordinate 53,045, forward strand.
GAGGTTAACATTTAGACAACCTTTAGAGTTACTTTCTTTTAGGGGGGGTCTTTTTGAGACAGGGTCTCCCTTTAGTCCCAGCTGGCCTGGAGCTCACTCTGTAGACCAGGGTGGCCTTGAACTCACAGATCTGCCTCCCCAGTGCTGGGATTAAAGGTATGCACCACCACACCCCGCCTGAGATGGTTTTTAGCCGCCATGTGGGTGCTGGGAATAGAACCCAGGTCCTCTGCAAGAACAGTCAGTGCTCTTAACCTCTGAGCCATTTCTCCAGCCCCCAGTAGAATTATTTTCTTTTGTTTTGAAAAGGTAACCTTTCTTAGCTACTGTTTCTTTTCTAGTTCAAAGAAAATGCTTTCAAATTTACCTTGCTTGTTCTCCTCTCTTTTCTTCTGTCCCATTTGGTAGGAAGATTTAGGCAGTTGACTGTTTCTGGGTGAATGAGGGTGAGACAGAAGCTGGGAATTTCCAGAGTATTAATAGTGAAAGAGAAACTCATGGTGAGTCACTAATAGTGGTGTGCTGCTGTCAGGGTTCCTGGCTTTCACTGCCTCACCTTCTTCCCATCCATCTGCTGTGTTTACAGTACGTGGACAGGCCCCGCCTGGAGCCCAGCCCAGAGCATTTCTTCTGTGCTTATCTCCATCCAGTCCCTGATGACTGAGAACCCCTACCACAATGAACCCGGCTTTGAACAGGTAAGGCCAGTTGGGTCCTGCTCTGAGGCCTACAACATTAGGGGCTGTGAGAGATCTGAGCTACCTGCTTTGAGTTGTTTTTTTCTCTCTTTCCACCTAGGATAACCCACATATTCCCTCTACTGTAGGCTAGAAAGAGAACTGATATGTATGTTCTTTATTTGTAAGAATTATTTAACACAGTTAAATATTTGGCTTATTTAAAACACTTCTACAGAGTAGAAGTCAATATTGTCATTTGGAAACTAATTTGGAGGCTACTTTGAGGGCAGTGGCAGCCAGTAAGTTCTTGAGTGTGTCTGCATTCTGAAGCATAGCCTTACAATGCTCCCTAGTGTCAACTTCCCTGCTAAACTACCTGGGTTTTTGCTTTTGTGGTTTTCTTGTGATACCAAGGATTGAACCCAGAGAACTGTGCCGTTGACCTGTATTTTTAACCCTTTTTGAAATTTTTCATTTTGAATCAAGATCTCAATAAGTTCTAGGCTGTCTTGAACTCTATAGCCCAGGCAGCCTTGAACTTTAAGATTTACTTTATTGTTGGGCGTGATGGCACATGCCTTTAATCCCAGCACTCTAGAGGCAGAGGCAAGTGGATGGATCTCTGTGAGTTCAAGGCCTGCCTGGTCTACATAGCGAGTTCCAGGCCAGCTGGGACTAAAGGGAGACCCTGTCTCAAAAAGACCAAAAAGGAAAAAAATAAAAGATTTATTTTATTGACGTGTACGTATATGATTGTTGTGCATACCCACAGAGGCCAAAAGAAGGTGTCAGATCAACTGGAATTTCTAGGGAGTTGTTGCTGGCATGTAACTTGTTATGTGGACCAGGCTGGCCTTGAAGTCACAGAGATCTCTGCCTCCCCATAGTGGGAATTCCAGACCTGTGTTACCAGGCCCACCTTGAGCTACATATTCTGGAAATAGGAAGGACTGTAATCTCTGGAGCTGAAGGAACTAGGCATTTGCTAAGGCATGAATGTTCTAGTCAACAGTGCCAAAGGAAAGGCATAGAAAATGCACAATTTCCAAAGCTATGCTATATGCTATGCCTTGCTGGGTTTTTTGTTTTGTTTTGTTTTGGTTTTTTTTGTCTTTTCGAGACAGAGTCTCTCTGTAGCTCCAGCTGTCCTGGAACTCACTCTGTAGACCAGGCTGGCCTTGAACTCAAAAAGATCCGCCTGCCTCTGCCTCCCAAGTGCTAGGATTAAAGGTGTGTGCCACCATGCCCAGCTGCCTTGCTGTTTTATGTATAATTTTTTTGTTTAATGCTCATGTTAACTGAGATAAATACTGTCCCTGTTTTCAAGTGAGGTAATAGGGGTTCAGAGGTTTGGTTTGGTTTTGGTCTTTTTGAGACGTCTCCTTGTAGCCCTAGCTGTCCTGGAACTCACTATGTAGACCAGGCTGGCCTTGAACTCACAGAGACCCTCCTGCCTGTGCTTCCCAACTGCTGGGATTAAACACACCCAATCCCAGAGTTGGTTTTTTTTTTTTTTTTTGGTCTTTTTGAGACACGGTCTCCCTGCAGTCCCAGCTAACCTGAACTCGCTTTGTAGATCAGGCTGTCCTTGAACTCACAGAGATCTGCCTCCCTCTGCCTTCCCAGTGCTGGGATTAAAGGCATGCACTACCATGCCTGGAATGATGATTTCTTTTTTTTCTTTTTTTTTTTTTTTTTTTGAGACAGGGTCTCCTTATATGATTTCTTTTTTTAATGATCTAATGTAGTCCAGGCTTCTCTGTGTGAGTGTTCATGTGTGCGTGTGGGCGTGTACATATGCATATTGGTGATAGAATCCTGGGATCGTATGCATTTTAAACAAGTGCTTTACCACAGACTCACATCCCCAGCTCCCAGTTTTGGAATTTTAATTTTGAAAAGTTGAGAGTTTTTTCCTCTGATAAATTTACAGTAGTAGTTCAGTGATGGTGGAAGGTTCCTAAAGACTTGTTAATTAGAAAGTACCTTTTACTGAATAATGCCAAAGATTTTCACACACTGGACTTCTAATTTCATCTATATATATTCTGTCTCACTATCTTGTGTTTTATTTTGAGGCAGGCTCTCACTATGTAGACCAGGCTGGCTTTGAACTCACAGAGATCCATCTGTTCTACCTCTGCTGGGATTAAAGGCATGTACCTCCTTGCCCACCTTAGTTTTTTGAGACAGTCTCATGTAGTCTAGACAGGCTTTAAACTTGCTGTGTAGCCAAAGCTGGCCTCTTGAGTCTTCTGCATTTACCTCCCAAGGGTTGGGATTATGGATGTGCACCACCAAGCTCAGGTTCACCATTGTTCTTGTATATGGTTATTTTCTGCTTAATCATTACTTAATAGGCCTTTTATTTGAGATTCAGGAGAATCTCATTGATCTAGTTTGCTGACTATTGGTCATTTGACCTGTAACAGAATCAGTGTTTGTACATACAGGGAAGGTGAAGGGTCTAAGGCTTAGTGGTGTTTGTGGATGTGCAGTGGGAAAGCTGTCCTTTCACTTTGTGTGTCTGGGTTATATACCCTGAAGTATTTTCACACTGGCTTTTCTCTCACTAAATGGATACTATGGTATCTGTCAAATTACAGGAAAGACATCCAGGAGACAGCAAAAACTATAATGAATGTATCCGGCATGAGACCATCAGAGTTGCAGTTTGTGACATGATGGAAGGAAAGTGCCCCTGTCCTGAACCCCTACGGTATGTGTTGAGGGGGCCTGCTAAGCATTCATTCATTTTGCAGACTTAGTTTGTACTTATAAAGGCCTGTGGATTGGAACCCATTGTAAAGAGAGGTAGAAAATGGGGCTGGAGAGATGGTTCAGTAGTTAAGAGCACTGGCTGCTTTTGCAGAGGACTTAAATTCAGTTTCCAGCACCCACATGGGAGCTAACAACCATCCGTAACTCCAGTTCCAGGGGATACAATACCCTCTTCTAATCTCCATAGGCATACTTAGACAAATGGAGGCAACACACTCATACACATAAATTTTTTTTTTTTTTGCTGGGCATAGTGGCGCATGCCTTTAATCCCAGCACTCAGGAGGCAGAGGCAGGTGGGTCTCTGTGAATTCAAGGCCAGACTCATTTACTCCAGCCGGGGCTAAAGGGAGACCCTGTCTCAAAAAGATAAAAAAACAAACAAACAAACAAAAAAAAACAACAGTACACACTCTGAACCATAGCCATCTCTGAATATTTTTTAATGCTTTTTTTTTTCTTCTTAACCTTCAGTGCTAGTGCCCAAACCTGCAGATTTATGCTAGACAAGCTCTCTACCACCACCCTTTTACTGTTTCCTCTTGCTTTGTGTGTATTTGCATGTATGTGTAGGTATACTCATCTGTGTGCACCTGTGGAAGCCAAAGGTCCACATTTTGTTTTGTTTTTAATGGCCATTATTTATTGAATTTTTATATATTGCATACAGAACATTTCAGTCAATCTTTTTTTTTGGGGGGGGTTCTTTTTTGAGACAGGGTCTCCCTGTAGCTCTGGTTGTCCTGGAACTCACTCTGTAGACCAGGCTGGCCTTGAACTCATAGAGATCCGCCCGCCTCTGCCTCCCAACATTTCAATCAGTCTTAATCCCCTTTATACCCCCTTCCCTACTGGCACCCTACCACAGTCCCCCAATGCTGCCACCAGAATTCATATACTCTGTCATTTGTGCCAAGGCCCATTGTGTCAAGTTAGGGTCTCTAGACGTTCCTCAGTACAAGTGCATCCACTGAGGTCTGATCAGCCTATCCAAAATGGAATGCTTCATGAATTTGCATATCAACCTTGTACAGAGGCCATGCTAATCTTCTCTGTATCATTCTAATTTTAGTATATGCTGAACCAAGCACATTTGTTTGTTTTTTGAGACAGGGTTCCCTTTAGTCCCTGCTGGCCTGGAACTATGTAGATTAGGCTGGCCTCAATCTCACAGAAATCTTCCTGCCTCTTCCTTCCAAATGCTGGGATTAAAGGTGTATACCACCATATCCAGTTCCTTTTTTTTAAGCCTTTTTGATACAGAGTCTCCCTAGGCCCCAGCTTTCCTGGAACTCGCTATTTAGGCCAGACTGGCCTTGAACTCATAGAGATCCACACCCCCACCCCCAGTGCTGGGATTAAAGGCATGTACCACCATGCCTGTCCCAACTCTACTACTCTATTTTTTTATTTTTATTTTTTTCTTTTTTGAGACAGGGTCTCCCTGTAGCCCCAGCTGTCCTGGAACTCACTATGTAGACCAGGCTAGCTTTGAACTCAGAGATTCGCCTGCCTCTGCCTCCCAAGTGCTGGGATTAAAGGCATGGGCCGGTATGTCCAGTGCAGTCTTCTCTTTTTTTTTTTTTATTAATTTTTATTTATTTCTGTATGTGTATGAATGTACTGTCTGCATGCAAGTCTGTGCACCCGTGTCGTGCAATGCCTTGGAGGTCAGAAGAGGGTCTCGGATTCCCCTGGAACTGGAGTTCTCCTGGAATTGGAGCTTCAGACGGTTCTCAGCTGCCATGTGGGTGCTGGGGATCGAACCCGGGTCCTCTGTAAGAGCGGTCGGCGCTCTTAACCGCTAGGCCATCTCTCCAGCCCCTGCAGTCTTCTCTTTTAACTCCAGCCCAGTGTTTTTTTTTGTTTGTTTGTTTGTTTTTTTTGGTCTTTTCGAGACAGGGTCTCCCTGTAGCCCCAGCTGTCCTGGAACTCATTCTGTAGACCAGGCTGGCCTTGAACTCACAAAGATCCACCTGCCTCTGCCTCCCGAGTGCTAGGATTAAAGGCGAGCGCCACCACGCCCGGCTGTGGTTTTGTTTTTAATATGTGAGTGCATATGTGTTCCTGCAGGTGGAAACCAGAGATCTGTTAATATATGCCTTCCTCTGTTGCTCTTTACCTTCTTTTGTTTTAAATTATTGACAGGTGGGAAGGTGAATGTGTGGAGGTTAGAGGAAAACTTTGTGGAGTTAGTTTCTCCTTCTACCTTTACATGGGTCCCAGGGATCAAACTCAGGCTGCCAGGATTGTCCAGCAAGTGCTCTTTACCCCCTGAGCCACTCACCGTCCAACTTGGGTTTTAAGACAGGATCTCTCACTGAATCTACAGCTCTCCAGTTAAGAGAGCACGGTCCAGGGATCCTCCTGTCTCTACACCAACCAGTGCTACAATTGCAGAAGTGTGCCACACACCCTGCTTTATGTGAGTGCTGGGATCCAAATTCAGATCCTCATGGTTGCACACTGGACCCGTAGCTGACTATTCCATCTCCCTAAATGCTATAGGAGGATTTTGAGTTTGGTTTGGGATTTGGGATGGCTTATGGAGACAGTGGACACTGACCATGGAATGAATTGAGGTTGAAATTCAAGTGGTGACTGTTATAGGCACTCCAATTTTGTGATTTCTAGATACAATCTAGGGGAAGTAATTTATGACAATTATCTGTTCCTTTTTTCCTATTTTCCACTTAAAGGTCTGTGTGAGAAGACAAATCTGGGTTTGGGAACTCTTACTCTTTATTTAATTGGGCATTAAGATTAAGAAGTGTTAGGGCTGGAGAGATGGCTCAGTGGTTAAGAGTACTGGCTGCTCTTGCAAAGGACCTGGGTTCAGTTCCCAGCACTCATATGGCAGCTAACAACCATCTCTAACTCCATTTCCAGGGGATCTAAGAGCCTCTTCTGATCACCAAGTATAGTGCATGGCACAGGTGCACCTACATACATGCAAGCAATATACTCATACACATAAAAATAATTTTAAAAAACAGATTAGGAAATGAAGCCACGCATGGTATTGTATTGCCTCTGATTCCAGCACTCAGGAGGCAGAGGCAGGCAGATTTCTGAAAGTTCAAGACCAGCCTGGTTTACATAGTAGGACCTTGTCTCAAAAAAAAAAAAGAGAAAGATTAGGAAGTGAAAGAGGGACCTGTTCTTCTGTGTTTCTAACTTCTCTGTTTGCTTTCCAGAGGGGTGATGGAAAAGTCCTTCCTGGAGTATTATGACTTCTACGAGGTGGCCTGTAAAGATCGCCTCCACCTTCAAGGCCAGACCATGCAGGTAATACAGCCTTCTAATTCTAGATGCTCACTTAGACAATGGAAATCCCCCCTCACACAAGTGACATCCACGTCTCAGAATGTCACACTAAAAATATCCTGTATTTGAGGAACTGAGGTCCAAAGGGAAGACTGATTTGCTTAAGATCATGTAGCGTTGGTTCCTGGCTCATAGCATAGTTGTACTAAGAGGCAAGGAAGAATCATCTCCTGGGGCTGGAGAGATGGCCTGGCAGTTGGGAGCGCCGACTGCTCTTGCAGAGACCCGGGTTCGGTCCCCAGCACCCACATGGTGCCTGAGAGCCATCTGTAACTCCAGTTCCAGAGGAATCCGACACCCTCTTCTTACCTCTGTGGTGTTGCACTGCATGGGTGCACAGACCTGCATGCAGACAGTACATTCATGCACATACATACATACATACATACATAATCATCTCCCTAGGCTATAAACCCCCCCCTTTTTTTTTTTTGGTTTTTCAAGATAGGGTCTCCCTGTATTCCAGCTGGCCAGGAACTCACTGTGTAGACCAGTTTGGCCTCAGTCTTACAGAGCTCTGCCTGCCTCTAACCAACCCCCCCCACCTTTAATTCTACATTCCAGTGTAGAATTAAAGGAGCATGCACCACCAAGCCATAGCTGCTTTGTGTGTGTGTGTGTGTGTGTGTGTGTGTGTGTGTTTGTGTGTTTGAGACAAGGTCTCTCTTTAGTCCTAGCTGGAATGCACTCTGTAGACCAGGCTGGCCTTGAACTCAGAGATCCTCCTGCCTCTGCCTCCCGGGTGCTGGGATTAAAGGCACATGCCATCATACTCAGCCTCTTTTTTTTTTTTTTAATGTATGATTGTATTGCCTGCATGTATGTAAGTGCACCTATGTCATGCAATGCCTGTAGAGGTCAGAAGAGGGTGTCAGATCTCCTGGAATTGGAGATAACAACAGTTATTAGCTGCCATGTGGATGCTGCTTATTCTTCTGCAATGATAACCAGTGCTCTTTAATTGCTGAGCTGTTTCTCCAGTCCCTTCCTTCTTAAGTCTTTTCCAGCCCTCCAGGAATATCCAGTCTATTCAGAATCTTAAGGCTACTGAGAGTTACTATTGGAATTCTATCCCTGACCCATAGGGCTTACAGAGAAAGATGGTTTAGAGAAGCAGTGGAGTATGCAACATCATGTTAACTCCTATTCCATAGTGGTAACCCATTCATTCTCTATTTGTGCTCTGGCTTTAAATAAGAATATGGCTGGTCAAATATCTCAGTGGGTAAAGCACTTGCCACAAAAGCCTGGTGAGTTTGAACTCATAGAAAGGTAAATGGAATCAGCTCCACAAAATTATTTTCTGGCCTCTAATGTAATCTGTGGCACACATGCACCCCCCCCACACACACACACATCATACATACAATAATTAAATAAATAAAATGGGCTGGAGAGATGGCTCAGCGGTTAAGAGCACCGACTGCTCTTGCAGAGGACTCTGGTTTGATCCCCAGCACCCACATGGCGGCTAAGAGCCGTCTTTAACTCCAATTCCAGGGGAATCCGATGCTCTCTTCTGACCTCTGCGGCATTGCACGACATGGGTGCACCAACCTACATGCAGACCGTACACTCATACACATAAAAAATTAATTAATTAATTATTTAATTAATTAATAAAACATGAGCTGGGCATGGGGGTGGATGTCTGTAATCCTGGATTTGAGAGGCTTAGGCAGGAGGATTGCTCTGGATTAGAGACCAACCTAAATTACATAGTAAGACCCTAATGCAGTTTTTTTGTTTGTCTTTTTGAGACAGGGTCTCCCTGTAGCCCCAGCTGGCCTGGAACTCACTCTGTAGACCAGGCTGGCCTTGAATTCACAGAGATCTGCCTAATGCAGTTTTTTTCCTAACAGATTAAGGAAGGGTTTGTTTTGATTTTTAGACCAGGTTTCATTATGTAGCCCTGGCTAGCCTGGAACTCGCTATATAAACCAGGCTGACCTTGAACTGTCTGGAGGGAGGATCAATTCAGTTTCTTGTCTCTCCCTGGAGTCTTGCTTGGAGGTGGGGTAACTTAGCTAGGTGTAATGCTACATACTTGTAATCTCAGCTACTTTAGAGGAAGAGTCAGGAACATCAGTGTTTGGGGCCATGTGGATAATTTAGTGAAACCATGTCTTCAAATAAAAAAAGGACAGGATTTTAGCTTAGTGGTAGAATGCTTGCCTGGCATGTATAAGACGCTAGGTCCAATCCTCATTTACCACCCCCACCTCACCCCCCCCCCAAAAAAAATAAATTCATGACTTAGGTAATTGACTAAGATCTCATAAGGCTTTTCTCCAGTTCATCTATTCACCTTTAAGGTAGCTTCTCCGTCTTCCTTTCAAGGATCTGCTACCTACCTGCCTCACTTAAGCACTAAGGACAAGGCAGACTCAGGGTGAACTTGTTTCCTGAACCCTTTTTTCAGGATACCTAGAGGAAGCCTGTACAAGTTTGTTCCACATGAGGCAATCTTTTTTTTTTTTTTATTTTATTTTTTTTGAGACAGAGTCAGTCTCCCTGTACCCCAGCTTGCCTGAAACTCTGTAGAACGCAAGGCTGGCCTTGAACTCACGCAAAGATCCGGCCTGCCTCTGCCTCCTCTGGGCTCGTGCTAAGATTACAAGGCGTTGCAACCACTTATGCCTTGGCACCATATGAGGCAATCTTATCACTGGTACACAATAACAATTACCAACATTCAGTTTGTGAAGGAAAACAACATTCAATGAGAGACAGGATGGAAGAAGCAGTATTTGGGGAGAAGGGAGTGAACAAAACGGAGCCAAGGATGACACAGGGACATTTTGGAGAACAGATAGCCTGAGTAAGGGGATTGTAACCCTCATGAATGAAAAAGATGATCCCATTCTCAGTGACCATGACTGGTACCCACTGACACCTCCTCCTGAGACTTACATGTTGGTGTAAATTTGAGAAGTAGATTGAAAGTATAGTTCACTGATAGAATGATTGCTTAGAATATACAAGGCCCTAGGCCCTATCCTTAAAATTACAGGAAAAAAGTGGAATGTTTTTGTGAGAAGCACAGAGAAGAGGGAATAGTGTAAGTTGTGTAGTTTTTTGTGACTGCCATGCAAAGAAATCTACCATTTGCTTGAACCCTGGCCATACTGATTGCTGATAGGCTCCCTATGTAGTATTTTCAACTCTTTTATTTATTTTTATTTATTTATTTATTATTATTTTGGTCTTTTTCGAGACAGCGGTCTCCCTGTAGCTCTGGCTTCCAGCGAAACTTATTTATTTATTTATTTATTTATTTTTGGTCTTTTTTTGAGATAGGGTCTCCCTGTAGCTCTGGCTGTCCTGGAACTCACTCTGTAGACCAGGCTGGCCTTGAACTCACAGAGATCTGCCTGCTTCTGCCTCCCAAGTGCTAAGATTAAAGGCATGCACCACTACGCCCAGCTCTTATTTTTTTTAATGCCCTCCACTTCAATTATAATTGTTGCTTTTTTTCCAATTTTATTTTTTATGTGTATGGATGTTTATCCTGCATGTAAGTATACAGTGTGTGTACAGTGCATGAGGAGGCCAGGAGGTGTTGGATACCCTGGAAATGGAGTTACAGATGGTTGTAAGCTGCCCTGTGGATGCTGGGTGCGTAACGTGTGTGTGGGGGGGTCCTCTGCAAGAGCAGCAAGTGCATTTAACTGCTGAGCCATCTCTCCAGCCTTTCAGTTAAAGCTATTTTTGATACTTTGAGAACCATCAGATCTATCTATGAAATGTTCAGTGATCTTTGATGTAGAATGATAAGGACTGAGATCAAAGCTAGGCAGCCCTGGAGCAGGGCCCAGAAACCTGAACAAGAATGTCATGGGTCTCCTGGGAAGAATACAGAGGCTTATTGGGAAAGTTGGCACTCTTGAGTTCTTACCTGCCTGTGGCCTCAGAAAAGCAGAGTGTCCTTTGTTATGACAGAAGGTGGAAGGGGATTATTTCCTCTTGGGTTTTCAGATGTTAGTTGAAAACACAGTGTGCCTAGTAAGTACAGCCTCCATCTTGAATTCTCTCTCCCTTGCCGTCTTAGAAATTCCAGAAGCCCCACAGAGACCTTGTAAAATTGCCCCACAAAAGTGGCATGCACAAACCCCATATCCTCTAGACCACCTATGCTGCACTGTGCCCTCCTCTGTCCCTGTGGCACAGATGATGAACTTGCATTTCACAGTCCAAAATTGCTCTCTAGCCTGAGCCACAGACTTGAATCTTCCATCCCCTTTGTCTCATTTCCCCCACAGGACCCTTTTGGAGAGAAGCGGGGCCACTTTGACTACCAGTCCCTCTTGATGCGCCTGGGACTGATTCGGCAGAAAGTGCTGGAAAGGCTCCATAATGAGAATGCTGAAATGGACTCTGATAGCAGCTCATCTGGGACAGAGACAGACCTGCATGGGAGCCTGAGGGTCTAGACCCTGCTCCCCTGCCCCTTCCCCCATTCAAAAGCCCCTTCCCCCTACCCCAGGGATGGAGAGGCACTGTGCATCTCCCTCCAAACGTGATGGCATCCAGCAAGATGGCAAGAAGCAAGCAAGCTCGATTCCAGGGTGTGGGAGTGAGTGGGAACTGCTCCCAATCTGACCTCCGTGGTGCTGGAGCACCTGGGGCTATATTCAATCCTGGATCACAGCCAAGGTACTTTTGCTACAGTACCTGGAGCGATGGCCTCCTGGCAAAGCTAAGCAACCAACACACCTCTTCGCAGGGCCAGCTCCTTAGGGATAGAAGACAAACTGCAATTCCAAGAGGGAGCATGCCCAAGTGGTTTATAGGGGTATCTGGGAGTTTGGGGTGGGGGGCTGTCTGTGACACACAGTCTGGGTAGTTAACTGTTTTGTCTTCAGTCTTGAAGCAGGGCTTCCCAACGCCCTTTTCCTCCCTCCTTTCTCCCATTATTTCCCACGGGCCAGCATAACTTGTTTTTCCTAATTTATAGTCACTGTTCTAGACAGACCAAAGAGAAGGAACAGTGGTGGAGTCTAGGCTGCTGATCAGTAAGCTTTACCTAGCACCTGAGCACCTTTCTCCCTTGCCCCCATTTCCTCAGTGTTTTAGGTTACAGACAGAAAGTAGACCAGACTGGGGCGCCCCAGGTCTTGGTGAAGCCTGCGCAGGCACTAGAAACTGCGTGTTGTGTTCCCACAATCACTGATTTGAAAAGTTCCCAGCACAGGCAGCTGCAGTGTGTATGGGATTCAAGCCACTACATAAAATAGAGATTTTCCTGAGTACTAGCTAATGAGGGTGTTTCTTAGGGTGGGGCCCGGGGGGAGACTGATGCTAGAACTTATTTTGTTTGGCTGTCCTTGTAATATTTTCATCCCAGCCTGTATTCCTCATCCTCCTTTCAGCCCCCAGGGATTTGTGTGAAACATGGCGTTGGGGGGGGCAGCCAGTGGCAGAGGGATATTAGGTCTCAACTCTGAAGACTCCCTCCCCTCATTGCCTCCTCCTCCCAGATGCTCTTTGTCACTGGCTCTGAGGGTGTTTGCCTGGCTATGTTGCTTCCTTGTATTTAACTACAAATGATCCTTAAGCTGGTTGAGTCAGAAGTGTTTTCAAATGCCTGAGGAAGCGGAGGTCAAAGAAATCCATCTTTTCAAGTTTGATGTGTTCCCTCACTTTCCAGATTTTGCTACTCTGGCTCCTAGTGGGTGGTTGGTGATCCATATGATGCAGGCCCTCTAGTCAGTGTCCACCTTGAGGAAGAGAGGATAAACTACCTGCCCTGCCCGCTGCTATACATAAAGGTCTCTGCTTTGTGGACCACAGGACTCCCTTGGAGAAATGAAGACAGGGCATAAACAGGGACCTACTTGGGAGAGCAGGAAGCAGAGGAACTAGACAGGGAGCAGTTCACTTGGGGAACAGAAGTTTATCGTGGATACCTAAAGCCTGGGTCTCAACATAGAAACTTGAAAAGGGACCCTGCTTCCAATTTCCCTCTTCCATTCCCAGAGCTAGTCCAGGGCAGAGAAGGCCTTTGGGCTGTGGGTCCAGTGTTGTCTGTTATCCATTTGAGTGTTCCCATTTTCAAGTGACAATCTTCTCCTTGGCCCTGCCACGGGGCAGAGCATGTCTGGCATAGCAGCCTGACTTTTACGCCCTAATCTTAAGTTGAGGAAATATATGCACAGGAGTCAAAGAGATGTCTTTATATCTGACTGTACATAAATGAAGTTTTTTTTTTTTCTTTTTTGGTGCAATAAAGTTTGTTTTGGCAGAATGAGGAAGCGCCTGTGGGGGAGGGAGGGCTTCTGTAAAGACTTGGAGTCGGTAACTGCCACACCTTGCCTGGGCCTGTCAGAAGAGAGCTGGGCAGGTTGTCTGGAAGCTGGAGTTGGGTCACCTGAGACGGTGGGGGACTATCCGTGGCTCACTTTGCACTGATTAGAAATGGAGTGACACTTTGGGGAGCTGTGGTGTTAGTCAATGCAAGGAACAGTTCAGTCTCACTGGCTTCGAAAGAAACAGCTTTTCTGAAACAGGAGAAAGCATGTGTAGATACAGATAAAGATGGATGACCCAGGCAATGTCTGCTAAGAGAAGGGTGTTTAAATGCAGGAGCTGCTGGATTTCAGTGTCCTGGTATTAACCTAGCACTTAACATTTAGGCCATGAAAACTGGGCTATAAACTCTAGCCTTTTCCCCATGACTACCCTACTGGATGGGGAGAATCTTGCTTTTTGAGGCAAGGCTTTTCTTCTTGGCTGACCATTTGTGTAGAAGGAACTATTATGTTCTGCCAGCTTGAACTGTGCAGAGCATGAAAGAAGTGGACTCGGATTAGTGTCAGGCTCTAGCTTTGGCATTAAACTGATGGCCTCTGGCAAATTCTGACTCACCTGTGAAGTTGAGGATACCTGCTTAACTGAAGGTGGCTGTTAAGGACAAATGAAGTGTGTCTAAAAGCACAGGGTAGGGTTAGCAAGTACCTTTGCTATCACTGAGCCTGCAAGAGCTGGTGGTTAGCTTAGGGGTGGGGGCTAATAAGAAATTTGAACAAAAGGCAGTACTATTTGATAACCCTCAAGTTCCAGTGCTTGCTTTCTTCTACCTAACATTACTAGACTGGTTTCCTTCACACAGTTCAGTCTGTCCTAATGTTAGAGCCTCTAAAGATGCTGGAAGAGACTGAAATCACAGGGCCTAAGACCATGAGAGTCTAGGTCCTGCTGGAATGCAAAGGAATGTTGTGGGATTAGAAAGAGGCTTGTCAGAAAAGTGGTAATTTGTGTCACAGGAGATGGTGCATCTGGGCCCAGCCCCTCTGAATTTGTAGATGGGCAAGTCATTTTATGTGCTTGTTTATGTTACTCAGGTTATCCTTACTGGATAAATAGGGCTTCCTCAAAAAAAGATGCAATGTGAGGCACTTTTAAAAATAAAGTACTGGGAGAAGAAAGAAAAACTTGGAACTTAGTTCTCTGTTTATAAACAAAACTGTCCAGATTTATTTAGACAGGTCTCCCCTTCTGGCCTGCTGCTGTGTACCCCTTCCACACTCAGTCAAGGGAAGGCTTCTCTGGCCTCCTCAGCTGAGATCTCCTGGGAGTAGAGATCTGCGAAGAGAGCTGGCAGCCAGTAGTGGGCCTCCCCTGGAGCCTGCAGGTCCAGCCAGGCCAGCCCTTCCTTCAGCAGGTGTTCCTGGAGGGAAGAGTAGTACTGATTTGAGAAGGGGGAGGTTATAAGTATATCACAGGAGCGAAGCAACCCCCAAACCTACTTTAGCTTCTGAGAAGCTTCCAGACAACCTGCAGGTGCCTTCATTTACATACCCAGGTGGGAATGATCTGTTTGGCTTTGGCCTGAGATGGGAAAAAAAAACTGCCAAGTCATTTAAGTCCTCTTGGTACTAAGGGAGAGGGAGAAGAGGTAATGGAAAGCAAGACTACAGTATTTGCTGTCTAGCCTTGGGAGTCCCCACCTCTATCTTCTTCCCCCCTGGAGCAAAGTGGGGGCCACTGTTCTGGCTGGGAGCAAACTGGGAAGAACCATATTTTTTTTTTTTAACTACAATCAACTCAGTGCCTAAGATGCAAATACAATCAAGATGAGCTAGTCTGTCCAATACCATTAAGCAGATATTTATGTTCTCCCATTTTATAGATGAAGTGCAAAGACCAGAATGAACTGCTGAGATAAAATGATACTGATACCGAAACCAGGGCTCCTTTACTCTGCTGCTCCCTTTCCATAGCCTGTGTTCCACTAGCACAAGTTTGTATCCAAAATTATATACCACGTACTATGCAATGCTCATAGTGTATAATTACACAGAGGTAATTATCTTTAGTAGTAACCAATTCTCTAGACTCTGTACTATTATTTCCAGTACAAACTACATTAGGCCCCTGACCCAACAGCTCCAGAGCAACTGGAATAGTTGGTCCCTCAGTAGCAAGCGGCTGCGTTCCATGCACACCAGGGTCAGAGGCAACTCTTAGCAGTTCCGCCTCCTCAGTGCCATCCACAGAAGTGCTGGGCTTACTGCAGGTGCTATAGATAGCAGCAGCCTTCAAGGAAAGGAGGAGCACAGCAAGACAAGTGGCTGCCGCTGCACGAAGCACATGAAGCCCACCTAACCGGGGGCCCATCTCTTTTGAGCAACTCAGTCACATACCAGCACTTGCCGCGCTCGTTCTGTCTCCCATTTAAGACTGGCTTTGATTTCACTGACAGTCACGTACCCGTTTTTCTAGAGGAAGCAACGAGGTCTGAATTAGTCGACAATGCCTGTTCCCTAGAGGCCAGCACCTACCCAGAAGCAGCACATTTATCTGGACAGGTTGCCCTGGGTCAAGCTTGAGCGAGCACAGGGAAAGAAGGTCTAAAGTCCAGAAGAGTGGGACTTTCAGGCTGATGGAGGCAAGATTGGAGAGTTCAATCTTACAATAGCAGGGTGCAAGGCACTTACACAGTACCAAATTAGACTTCCACAGCAAACTCTGGAGTATGCCAAGGGAAGATTCAGAATGAATTACCAAGAGGGGAAGGAAAGGGGATAATCCTAAAATTCATCTAAATATTTAAATATGCATTCACTCCCTGCCTCATCCTACCCAGCAACATTAAAAGCCCCTGCTCATTTACTTTTGTTTTAGATTACAGAATTGAGAAAAATTAATGCATCTTCTTTGAGTCACGGAGCATGGGGGGAGGTAGTATGTGCTTCATGCATGCTAAGGAATGATGGAGTTGCAAACAAAGTTTAAAATTTGTGAAGCCACAAAATAGTTTTTAAGACATCAGAGGTTCCATCTCCCCCATGAAATATAGTTAGTTCTCTGCATGTCTGTCTACCTGACTAGACTGTAAGCTCCTCAAGGGCAGAGGCTTTATGACCTCTCTGTATCCCACAGTGCTTTGCACTGTAATTGCCCAATAAATGTCTACTGAATGAGCACAGGCCCGAGTGGTTCATCTGTAAGACAGCCTCTACAACAGGCCTGAGTGGCAGGCAGATGAAAACAGCTCTTGACTCCAACCCAGGCTGCCCCTCACACACTCAAAGGCACACCCCTACCTCTGCCAGCTGCAGCACCACGGTGTGATCCATATTGAGTTCGGCTGGAACAGACTGAATGAGGTAAGTGCCGCTCCCGGGGATGATGCTGAAGCCAGTGCCCAGTGCTTTCAGTTTCTTGATGGCCCTGATCAGGTCGTCTCTGAGGTGAGGAAGAGCAGCTTAAAGACCTGGCGTAGCGGACCTGATAGTGATGCACACTCAGCTCCGAGTGAGATGGCAGCCAAAGAGCCAACAGGACAGTGTCAACTACAGCAAACCAGACAATACTTGTCCATTTTTTTGTTTGTTTTTTTGTTTTTGGTCTTTTTGAGACAGGGTCTCCCTGTAGCCCCAGCTGTCCTGGAACTCACTCTGTAGGCCAGGCTGGCCTTGAACTCACAGAGATCTGCCTGCCTCTTGACTCCCAAGTGCTAGGATTAAAGGTGTGTGCCACCACCCCCGGCCATTTGTCCATTTTTTAAAGAGGACAACAGCTGATTGTTCCCACTTGGAAACTCTATCCAATCCTACCATGCTTTCTGATTGTGGTTGACAGCTAACTCAAGAGGAAAAACCCATTCCGCGACATGCAGATCATACAGCCAGCACACACTGAGGTTAACGCCCAGTGCCACGGAGAGGACTTCGTGATTGCAATGCTCTTCCTGTATGCTAGAGGGGCAGACAGAAATCTGTTTCAAATCACACCAGCTCCCCCTCCTCCTAAGAACCAGTAGACAATGGACATGGCTGACAATCTTTTGCCAGTGCTTTTTTTCTTTTCTTTTCAGTGCTCTCTTTTTTAACATTCAAGGTCTTCATGATGCCACGCTGGGCTGGTCTCTTGGGAACTAAAACAACCATTTATCTTTTCTCTACTTGGACTTAACACAGAAACCAGTCAATCTATGCCCATTGTACACTTGATCTTCACCTCAGTCCCCATACTTTGTAAGTGTCTAATCTCAAGGCCACAAATAATCTCAAGAGCATGTAGAGCCCCACATACATTAAATTAAAAATATGCATTGAAAAAATACATATATAGCAGTTATATTAGTTGAGAAAGAAATGGATTCATTTTTATTTTCATTAGTGCTGGAGATCAAACCCAAAGTCTCATACATACTATATACGTGTTCAGCCACTGAGCCCCACCTCTAGCATTCTTTCTCCCCCCCCCCAGGTAGAGTTTTATGTAGCCCAGGCTGACCTCAAACTTGCTTCTATCTCCCTAGTGCCTAGGATTACAGATGTACACCATCAAGCCAAGTTTATGTGGTGCTGGGACTATATCCAAGGCTTCATGCATGGTAGACAATCACTCTACCAACCAAGCTACACCCCCAGCCTTTGAGTACATGTGGTATGTTGAAGCACGGTCTCATTTTACAGCCTTGAACTCAGCAATCCTGCCTCACAGTCTAAAGTGCTGAGATTATAGGCACAAGCAACCATGCCTGGCTTCCAACCCTTTTGTTTCTTTTTTTTGAGACAGGATCTCACTATGTAGCACTGGCTGGCCTGGAATGTGCTCCGTAGACCAGGATAGCCTCCAAGTCATAGAGATCTGAATGCATCTGACTCTCAAGTGCTGAGATTAAAGATATGTATGACTATGCCTCACCCTTTTTATTATTTTGGGGGTTTTGAGACAGCCCTTGTGGCTGGCTGAAGACTATGTAGACCACGATGGCCTCTGCCTCCCAAGTGCTAGGATCACAGGCCCATGACTTATCTGTTTCCTTTTTGAATTTATTTTGAGACAGGGTCTTGATAAGCTGCCCAGACTGGCCTCAAACTTGTTATCCTCCTGCCATAGCCTCTAAAGGCCAGGATAACAAATGTGCCACTGGACCTGGTTTCCTTTTTTATGTGTATGTGTGGAATGGTTTTCAGTTTTGGGTTTTGGATTTTAAGAAGGTGGAGAGATGGCTCAGCAGTTAAGAGCACTGGCTGCTCTTGCAGAGAACCCAGGTTAGTTTCCTAGCACCCACATGACCGCTGTTTGTAACTCCAGGGGATCCAATGCCCTCTTCTGGTCTGCCTGGGCATTGCATGACGTGGGTGCACTTACATACCTGTAGGCAAAATACTCTACACAAAGAGAGTAAGAAATAGTAATTAAAAAAGGAGGAAGGAGGAGGTTCAGAGGCTTAAGACAATCTGCTGTTGCAGAGTGGTCTGAGGCCAGTGTGAGATACATGACTCCCTGTTGCAAACAAATAATTCTAAAGGTCCAGCAGTATTGTTCAGTGGTACAGTGCTTGCCTAGCATAAGACCTTGAGTTCAATATACAATACCACCCGCAAAAAAGAGAAAAATAAATGTTTTATCATACAGAGGAATGAAAATACTTCCAAGCCAGGCATGGTGGCACGCCTTTAATCCTAGCACTTGGGAGGCAAAGGCAGGCAGATCTTTGCGAGTTCAAGGCCAGCCTGGTCTACAGAGTGGATTCCAGGACAGCTGGGGCTACAGGGAGGACCCTGTCTTGAAAAGACCAAAAAAAAAAAAAAAAACTTCCAAAGCTAGCATGGAAATAGGAAGGGATAAAAAGACATATATCGGGGGCTAGAGAGATGGCCTAGCGGTTAAGAGTGCTGACCGCTCTTGCAGAGGACCTGGGTTTGATCCCTAGCACCCACATGGTGGCCGAGAACTGTCTGAAACTCCAATTCCAGGAGAACTCCAATTCCAGGGAAATCCGACACCCTCTTCTGACCTCCGCGGCATTGCACGACATGGGTGCACAAACTTGCATGCAGACAGTACATTCATACACATACAGAAATAAAAAAAATTAAAAAAAAAAGACATATATCACTTTTTCATGTTTCTCTCTTTAAATGTATTTTTATTTTCTGTGTATGAGTGTTTTACCTGCACCTATGCTGCCCAATACCCTCAGATGCAAGAAGAGGGTGTCAGATCTCCTATAACAGGAGTTACTGGGGGTTGAGTCCCAAACTTAGGCTCTCTATAAGAGCAGCCAGTGCTCTTAACCTCTGAGCCACCTCTCCAACCTAAATTTTTTTTTTGTCTTTGTCTTTTTGAGACAGAGTCTCCCTATAGACCAAGCTGGCCTGGAACTTGCTCTGTAGACCAGGATGGCCTTGAACTCACAGAGATCTACCTGCTTCTGCCTCCCAAGTGGAAACAGGGTCTCCCTGTAGCTCCAGCTGACCTAGAACTCACTCTGTAGACCAGGTTGGCCTTGATCACAGAGATCTATCTGCCTGCCTCTGCTTCTTGAGTGCTAGGATTAAAGGCATGTGCCACCATGCCTGGCTCCAGCCTGATTTTTCATTTTATTAATTTTTAAAATTTTATTTTTTATGTGTATGAATGTATTGTCTGCATGTAGGTTTGTGCACCTGTGTTGTGAGACAGGGTCTCCCTATAACCCCAACTGGCCTGGAACTCACTCTGTAGACCTGGCTGGCCTTGAACTCACAGAGATCACCTGCCTCTGCCTCCTGAGTGCTAGGATTAAAGGCGTGCACCACCACACCCGGCTTAAAGACAGTTCTTAGCCGTCATGTGGGTGTTGGGAATTGAACCTGGGTCCTCTGCAAGAGCAGTCAGTGCTCTTAACTGCTGAGCCATCTCTCCAGCCCTATCCATCCTGGTTTTTATTTTTATTTTTTTTAATTTTTTATTTTTTATGTGTATGCGTGTACTGTCTGCATGCAGGTCTGTGCACCCGTGTCGTGCAATGCCGCGGAAGTCAGAAGTGGGTGTTGGGTTCCCCTGGAACTGGAGTTAAAGACGGTTCTCAGCTGCCATGTGGGTGTTGGGGATCGAACCCAGGTCCTCTGCAAGAGCAGTTGGTGCTCTTAACCGCTAGGCCATCTCTCCAGCCCTATCCATTCTGATTTTTTTAATTAATTTTATTTATTTCTGTATGTGTATGAATGTACTGTCTGCATGCAAGTCTGTGCACCCGTGTCGTGCAACGCCGCGGAGTTCAGAAGAGGGTCTCGGATTCCCCTGGAACTGGAGTTCTCCTGGAATTGGAGTTTCAGACGGTTCTCAGCCGCCATGTGGGTGCTGGGGATCGAACCCGGGTCCTCTGTAAGAGCGA
>VZQC01012163.1:74353-84409 GCA_009823505.1 Rhizomys pruinosus
AAAAAAAAAAAAAAAAAAAAGAGAGACAGAGAGACAGAGAGACAGAGAAGGTCGTATGTATCCAAGGATGACTTTGAACTCTTGACCCCCCTGCCTCTACCTCCCAAGTGCTAGGATTAAAGGCGTGCTAAACCACAGCTGGCTGTATTTTGTTTGATTGAGATAGTGACTCACTATGTAACCCAGGTAGCCTGAAACTTACTATTCAGTCCAGGCTGAACTCCAACTCGTGATTTTGCCTCAGCCTTCTGTGTTAGAATTATAGCAGGCTCAGCCAGATGATCAATTTTCTTTTTTTTTTTTTTTTTGGTCTTTCCGAGACAGGGTCTCCCTGTAGCCCCAGCTGTCCTGGAACTCACATTGTAGACCAGGCTGGCCTTGAACTCACAAAGATCCGCCTGCCTCTGCCTCCCAAGTGCTAGGATTAAAGGCGTGCGCCACCACGCCCGGCCAATTTTCTTTTTATTTATTAGAACTGCATATATTATTGTGTGCATTATGTGAATGGGTAGGTTGAGTACGCTGAAACACATACGGAGATTGGAGATCAGAAGACAACTATGTGGAGTCAGTTCTCTCCTTCCACCTTTACGTGGATTCCAGTGATCAAACTCAGCTGACCAGGCTTTAAAGTCAGATTCTAGGGAGCTCAGAGCTTCAGTTGCCATCACCATATTTCAGAGACAGGGCAGTTGCACAGTCACAATGAGAACATAACGCAGATATACTGTACACCAGAGCAGAGGGCAACTTCCCACCTTCTTATTATTTAACTTTGGCTATGGAGACCAGCCATGGATTCGACCATATAAAAGAGTTATGACTCAAGACCTTGCAGACCTGCAGACTACAGAACAGAATAGAAACTCAGAGAACTCCAAAGCCCAGTCCACAAGATCCCACCACCCACCCTTACCTCCATTCCGATGCTTCAGGGCCAGGCACACTTCAATAATTTGGACGCCCAGCTCATAATAGAAGTCCCCAACACCCAGCATCTCAGACCAAAACCCTTTTCCAGCTAAAGACAGAAAAACAAAAGGTAGGTTATTCATTCTTTTTCATCCCTTCCATCTTTTCAATACTAGATTAAAATATCTATCCTAGGGGCTGGAGAGATGTCTCAGCAGTTAAGAGCACCAGCTGTTCCTGCAGAGGACCTGGGTTCAATTCCCAGCACCCACACGGCAGCTAAACTCTCTGTAACTCCTGTTCCAGGGGAATCCAATGCCTTCTTCCAACTCTGTGGGCATTGCACAACCTGGGTACACTTACACATAAGCAGTCAATACACTCATAATTTGCCAGTGGGTGTGGTGGTGCATGCTTTTAATCCCAGCACTCAGGAGGCAGAGGTAGTCGGATCTCTGTGAGTTCACGGCCAGCCTGGTCTACATAGTGAGTTCTAGGAGAGCTGGAACTGTCTTAGGGGAGACCCTGTCTTCAAAAGACAAAAAAAAAAAAAAAATCCCTGAAACTCATTAAATAAGCAGGTTAGCCTACTAGTTGAGTTCCAAGCCAAAAGAGAGACCCATTTAAAAAAGAAGGTGGACAGCACCTAAGGGCAGGTTGTTATTCCTTAGGTGCTGTCCAGCTCTTGGATCTCCATGTGCACCTGAACATGAGCACACTCATCATATACACATACATACAAACAAAAAGAAATTGCGCCGAGCATGGTGGCGCATGCCTTTAATCCTAGCACTTGGGAGGTACAGGCAGGCGGATCTTTGTGAGTTCAAGGCCAGCCTGGTCTACAAAGTGAGTTCCAGGACAGCTGGGGCTACAGGGAGACCCTGTCTCTAAAGACCAAAAAAAAAAAAAAAGAAATTGCTTGGGGCAAGAGACATGGATTAGAGGTTAAGAGCACTTGCTGGTCTTATAAAGGATCCAAGTTCAGTTCTCAGGTCCAACGTGGTGGCTCACAACCACCTGTAACAGTTCCAGGGCATCCAACACCCTTTTCTGGTTTGTTTGGGCACCGGCAGGCATGGAGTACGCATAAACACATGTAGGCACATACATACACACAAATAAAAATGCTGACTAGAGCTGGGCGTGGTGGTTCATGCCTTTAATCTCAGCACTTGGGAAGCAGAGGCAGACGGATCTCTGTGAGTTCAAGGCCAGCCTGGTCTACATAGTGAGTTCCAGGGCAGCTGGGACCACAGGGAGACCCTGTCCCAAAAAAAGACCAAAAAAAAAAATCTGTCTAGAAAGATATATAGAAGCTCTTCAACTGACAATGGGATTATGTCCTAATAAACCCACTACTCCCTGGGAAGTGAAAATACATTAAAAGGTAGACATGGTACCATACACCTGTAATCTAGTGTTTGAGAGGTAGAGGAAGGAGAATCATGACTTCAAGGTCTTGGCTATACAGCTAGTTTGAGGCCAACTTAGTCTACATGAGATTCTGTCTCAAAAAAAGAAAAATGACCCGGCCGTGGTGGTGCACGCCTTTAATCCTAGCACTTGGGAGGCAGAGGCAGGCGGATCTCTGTGAGTTCAAGGCCAGCCTGGTCCACAGAGTAAGCTCCAGTCCAGCTGAGACTAAAGGGAGATCCTGTCTCAAAAAGACCAAAAACAAATAAATAACTGAAAGGAAGTGCTCAGAATGCTGCATAGCAGTTTCTCTGATTGGTCAGAGCATGGTTTATTTCTCTTTGCAGCTTTGTATATCTGAGTGCTGGTCTCACTCCCTGTCGTCCTTCAGTTCCTGCTCAGGTGTCACCTGACCATCATGGCCAGCTTAAGACAACAGACCATGCTCTGTATCTCCATCAGTTTCCTTCTCTGACCTCCTTTTATTTTCTTTTACTATCAAACTGCATCAGTCAGTTTTCTGCTATTATAATTAAATACCTGAAGCCGAGTTACTTTACAAAGAAGTTTATTTGGTTAGTAGTAGTAGTAGTAGTAGTAGTAGCAGTAGTAGTAGTGGGAAAACTCTGTTGTGCACTTTGATTTTCCTCTGGGGTTACCCACTGTGTGAAGTAGTGCTAGTCAACTGTGGTTGGGTTTCTGTCATTTACAATGAAGATATCCAAGTGGGAGCTAGAGAGATGCTCAGCAGTTAAGAGCATTGGCTGCTCTTGCAGAGGACCCATGTTCGGTTCCTAGCACCCACATGGGAGCTATCAACGATCTGTAACTCCAGCTCCAGGGGCTCTGACACTGTCTTCTGGCCTCTGTGGGCACTGCCTGCCCAGGATGCACATACATACATGCAGGCAAAACACTCATACACACAGGAAACAGAAACAGGAGGATCTCTGTGAGATTGAGGCTAGCCTGGTCTACATAGCAAATTCTAGGCCAACTCAATTCCCTTCCCCTGCCCAAAATATCCAAGTAATTCTAAGATTAACCTGTGACTCCTTGGCAGTTTTATTTATTTATTTATTTATTTATTTATTTATTTATTTATTTATTTCTGTATGTGTATGAATGTACTGTCTGCATGTAGGTTTGTGCACCCGTGTCGTGCAGTTGTTGTTGCGGTTAACGTTTATCATTTTAGCCCGGGCGTGGTGTGCACGCCTCTTAATCCTAGCACTGGGAGGAAAAAGGCAGGGCCAGCGGCAGGTGGTCTTTGTGACTTCAGGCCAGCCTGGTCTACATGAGTGATTTCCAGAACAGCTGGGGGCTACAGGGCGGACTCGTCTTGAAAAAACAACAACAAAACATCACAACAAAACAAGTTTATTCACTTTTTAGTGATGCATTATAGTATCTGCCTGCACATTTGTATGCACCACATGTATGCTTGGTGCCCTTGGCTAGCAGATGAGGATGTTGCACCCTTTAGAAGTGGAGATTACAGGGGCTGGAAGAGATGGCTTAGCGGTGGTCTAAGCGCCGACCGCTCTCTTACAGAGGACCCGGGTACGATCCCCAGCACCCCACATGGCGGCTGCGAACTGTTGAAAGCTCCAATCAGTGAGAACTCCCCAGTTCAGGGGAATCCGAGGACCCTCTTCTGACCTCAGCGGGTTTGCACGGTACAACGGGTGAACAGACTTGCAGGCAGACAGTACATCATACACATACAGAAATAAAAATAAAAAAAAAAATTATAAAGAAGTGGAGAAGATAAACCGATGGTTGTTAGCTGCTGGTGGGACTGTTGATTGAAACCTGTTCCTTTGCAAGAACAGCAGGTGCCCTTAATCACTGACTATCCCTCTAGCTCCTGTTGTTTTTCTTAAACAGGATCTGGATATGTAGCTCTGGCAGGCCTATAACTCATTATGTAGACCAAACGGCTGGTGGGGGAACTTGTACAGTTCTCTTGATGAAACCTCCTGAGCTATTTTTATTTTTATTTATTATTTTTTTTTAAAATTATTTTACATGTATGAGTGTATTGTCTGTCTGGAGGTCTGGCAATGCATCATGCACTGCCCCTGTATTTTTAGAACGAGGGCGTCGGATCCCCTGGAAATGGAGTTTCTCCTGGAATTGGAGTTTCAGACATTTCTCAGCCGCCATGTGGGTGGGGATCGAACCCGGGGTCCTCTGCAAGAGCAGTCGGCGCTCTTAACTGCTAGGCTCTCTCTCCAGCCCTCCCGAGTATTAAGAAAGGCTGCCACTACCATGCCCAGTTTATTAAATTATTTTCATTTCTTTTTTCTCTTTTTCTTCCCCTTTTTTTTTTTTTTTTTTTTAGGTATTTTTGAGACAGGTTCTCCCTTTAGTCGCCGCTGGCCTGGAGCTTACCCTGTACACCAGGCTGGCCCTGAAAAACTTATAGAGATCGCCTGCCTCTGCCTCCCAAGTGCTAGGATTAAAGGCGTGCACCACCACGGCCTGGCATTTTTCTGTTTTTTTGAGACAGAATCTCATGTTAGACTAAGTTGGCCTCAAACTAGCTGTATAGCCAAGACCTTGAAGTCATGATTCTCCTTCCTCTACCTCTCAAACACTAGATTACAGGTGTATGGTACCATGTCTACCTTTTAATGTATTTTCACTTCCCAGGGAGTAGTGGGTTTATTAGGACATAATCCCATTGTCAGTTGAAGAGCTTCTATATATTTTCTAGACAGATTTTTTTTCTGGTATTTTTTTTGGGGACAGGGTCTCCCTGTGGTCCCAGCTCTGCCTGGAACTCCACTATGTATAGACCAGGCTGGCCTTGAAATCACAGAGATCCCTTCTGCCTCTGCTTTCCAAAGTGCTAGGATTAAAAATGAAACCACCACGCCCAGCTCTAGTCAGCATTTTATTTGTTGTATGTATGTGCCTACATGTGTTTATGCGTACTCCATGCCTGCCGGTGCCCAAACAAACCAGAAAAGGGTGTTGGATCACCTACAACTGGAATTACAGGGGTTGTGAGACACCACGTGGGACCTGAGAACTGTGGTTTTGAACTTGGATCATTTATAAGACGCAGTGCTTTAACCTCTAATCATGTCTCTTCCCCAAGCCATTTCTTTTTTTTTTTTTTTGTTTTTAGGACAGGGTCTCCCTGTAGCCCCAGCTGTCCTGCGGCTCACTTTGTAGACCGTCTGGCCTTGAACTCACAAACGATATCCTGCTTGCCTCTACTCCCAAGTGCTAGGATTAGGCATGCGCCACCATGCTCGGCGCAATTTCTTTTTGTTTGTATGTATGTGTATATGATGAGTGTGCTCATGTTCAGGTGCACATGGAGATCCAAGAGCTGGACAGCACCTAAGGAATAACAACTGCCCCTTAGGTGCTGTCCACCTTCTTTTTTAAATGGGTCTCTCTTTTGGCTTGGAACTCAACTAGTAGGCTAACCTGCTTATTTAATGAGTTTCAGGGATTTTTTTTTTTTTTTTTGTCTTTTGAATACAGGGTCTCCCTAAGACAGTCAGCTTCCTAGAAACTCACTATGTCGACCAGGCGGCCGTGAACTCACAGAGATTCGCCTACCTTGCCTCCTGATTGCTGGGATAAAAGGCATGCAACACCACACACCCCACTGGACAAATTATGCGTGTATTGACTCTGTTATGTGTAGTTTACCCAGGTTGTGCAATGCCCACAGAGTGGGAAAGAATGCATGATTCCACTTGGAAACAGCCGTTCCAGAGAGTTAGCTGCCGTGGTGTGTTCCTGTGTGGTTGCTGGGAATTAACCCAGGTCCTCTGCAGGAACAGTGGGCTCATTACTGACTGAGCATCTCTCCAGCCCCTCAAAAAAAAAAAAAAAAAAAAAAAAAAAAAAAAAAAAAAAAATTAAAAAAGAATGAATAAACCTACCTTTTGTTTTTCTGTCTTTAGCTGGAAAAGGGTTTTGGTCTGAGATGCTGGGTGTTGGGGACTTCTATTATGAGCTGGGCGTCCAAATTATTGAAGTGTGCCTGGCCCTGAAGCATCGGAATGGAGGTAAGGGTGGGTGGTGGGATCTTGTGGACTGGGCTTTGGAGTTCTCTGAGTTTCTATTCTGTTCTGTAGTCTGCAGGTCTGCAAGGTCTTGAGTCATAACTCTTTTATATGGTCGAATCCATGGCTGGTCTCCATAGCCAAAGTTAAATAATAAGAAGGTGGGAAGTTGCCCTCTGCTCTGGTGTACAGTATATCTGCGTTATGTTCTCATTGTGNGAAAAATGAAAATAATTTAATAACCGGGCATGGTAGTGCATACCTTTCTTAATACTCGGGAGGGGCTGGAGAGAGCGCTCAGCAGTTAAGAGCGCCGACTGCTCTTGCAGAAGACCGGGTTCGCTCCCCAGCACCCACATGGCGGCTGAGAAACTGTCTGAAACTCCATTCCAGGAGAACTCCAGCCAGGGGAATCCGACGTGCCCTCTTTAACCTCCGGGGCATGCATGATGCGGGTGACACCAGCCCATACAGACAATACACTCATATTGTAAATAAATTTTAAAAATAATAAATAAAATAAATACTCAGGAGGTTCATCAAGAGGACTGCTACAAGTTCCCAGCCAGCCTTTGCTACATAATGAGTTATAGGCCTACCAGAGCTACATATCCAGATCCTGTTTAAGAAAAACAACAGGAGCTAGAGGGATAGTCAGTGATTAAGGGCACCTGCTGTTCTTGCAAAGGACCAGGGTTCATCAACCAGTTCCCACACAGCAGCTAACAACCATCTGTATCTCCACTTCCTTATTAATTTTTTTTTTTATTTTTTATTTCTGTATGTGTATGAATGTACTGTCTGCATGCAAGTCCTGTTGGCACCCGTGTCGTGCAACACCGCGGAGGTCAGAAGAGTGGTCTCGGATTCCCCTGGAACTGGTAGTTCTCCTGGGAATTGGAGCTTCAGGACGGTTCTCAGCCGCCATGTGGGTTTGCTGGGGATCGAACCCGGGACCTCTCTTGTAAGAGCGGTCGGCGTCTTAACCGCTTAGGCCATCTCTCCCGCCCCCGTATCTCCACTTCTAAGGGATGCAACATCCTCATCTGCTCTCCAAGGGCACCAAGCATACATGTGGTGCTATACAAATGTGCAGGCAGATACTATAATGCATCACTAAAAATGAATAAACCTTTGTGTTGATGTTTTTTGTTTTGTTTTTTTGAGACAGGGGCTTCCCTGTAGCCCCAGCTGTTCTGGACCTCACATCTGTAGGACCAGGCTTGGCTTGCCTGAAGTCACAAAGATCACCATGGCCTCTGTCTCCAAGTGCTAGGTTAGGATATTGTAAAGCGTCGCGCACCACCAGGCCCGAGAATTTTATTAAAAATGAAAACTTTAACCGCAACAACAACAACAAAGAAACACAAAAGTATAAGAGAACACTTATACTTTAAACTACCAATGGTACTTAACATCTATAATTATAGACAGGATTGAGAAAATTCTACTTTCTCCTACATATAGTTCTTTGTTGACTGACAGCAATATCCCACACTACTGACATAAAGAAAATTTTTGTAAGGAAAGAGTCTTTTTTTTTTTTTAAAGGCCACTACAGCCAGGTGTGGTGGCACATGGCTTTAGTCCCAGCACTGGGGAGGCAAGGGCAGGAGGATCTCTATGAATTGCAGGTCAGCTGGGGCTATAGGGAGACCCTGTCTCAAAAAGACCACAAAAAAGAAAAAAAAAGGCCATTACAGATCATCCAAGGGAGGGTGATGCCCACACACTACCTGGCTTTCCATCTTCCCCTCAGATGGCACACAGCATCCTAGGTACTCCCTAAATACAACATCCTCTATATTTCCTTACAGAACCATCTAGAGGATGTCCCCACAGCAGTAATGATGAGAGATGAGCTTTTGTCCCTCAAGAGCCTTAAAAGAGCACAGCGGCGGGCTGGAGCGATGGCCTAGCGGTTAAGAGCGCCGACCGCTCTTGCAGAGGACCCGGGTTCGATCCCCAGCACCCACATGGCGGCCGTAAACCGTCTGAAACTCCAATTGCAGGCGGATCTTTGTGAGTTCAAGGCCAGCCTGGTCTACAGGTTGAGTTCCAGGACAGCTGGGACTACAGGGAGACCCTGTCTCGAAAAAACAAAAAAAAAAAAAAAAACACAGGACCCCTACAGACAATTCCTTACAGGCCAGAGGATCCACCCCAATGGTAGCACACATGTCTTGGAACTGTACTCGGAACTCAGGATTCTTCCGGATCTCCTGCTTGTGCTTGCTGGCAAATTCCTCTAGGTTGGTCTTGAACATGTCCAACTGCTTTGACATCTGTTAAGATGGACAAAGGAGAGGTGAGGGCAACCCAAAGGATAATCAGAGGCAAAAGATAGGTCCCTAGCCCAGTGGCAGAGGAAAGTCTAAAATAATCAGTTTCCAGCCAGTGAGATGGCTCAATGAATAAAGGCATTTGCCACCAAGCTCGATGACCTATGTTCAACCCCTGGGTCCCACAGGAATGAAGGAGAGAACTGACTCCCACAATTGTCCTCTGACTTCTACCCATTGTAGCAGGAGCTCATACATGCACACGCATGTGTACACACACACACACACACACACAATATAACAACAACAATAAAATTATACAGTTTACTGTGCTTTTTTTTTCTTTTTTTCTTTTTCCTGACGGTTTTCCTCCAGCCCTAGCTGACCTGGAACTCCCCATGTAGACCAGGCTGGCCTTGATCTCACACAGTTCTACCTGCCTCTGCCTCCCAAGAGCTAGGACTAAAATCATGTGCCACCACACCTGGCACTTGTTTTTTCTCCTTTTTTTGAGACAGTCTTATGTAGGCCAGCCTGGCTAAAGGTCCCTGTGAAACAGCAGATGACCTTGAACACTGTTGATCCTTCTGCCTCTTCTCAGGTGTTTTCATGCTGAAATTACAGGCATTTGCCAAGACATGCCTTTGCACCCTCTTCCTATCCCTGCTTCTGGACAGTTCTGTTGGTAAAAATAAGACACTGTCCTGTTTCCGCCATTCTGAAATCAGTAGGCCTTTTTCTTTTATTTCATGGATCCCTGTCCTGATGATCAACATGTCTGTCTAATGTGGTGCTTCTTCTCTTTTTCCCAGAAAAACTTTAAACTGAAGGCACACTTAAAACAACCCATCTTCAGAGACAGAGGCAGGTAGATCTTTGAGAGTTCAAGACAAGCCTGGTCTACATGGTAGGTTTTAGAGAGAGAATAGTGTTCCTTCAGAGGAAGAAATCTCAGCTAGCTACTAAAAGAAAGGCTGGCCAGGCATGGTGGCACACGCCTTTGATCCTAGCACTTGGGAGGCAGAGGCAGGCAGATCTTTGTGAGTTCAAGGCCAGCGTGGTCTACATAGTGAGTTCCAGGACAGCTGGGGCTACAGAGAGACCCTGTCTCAAAAACACCAAAAAACAAAAAAAAAAAAAAAAAAAAAAAAGTGCTGCGCATGGTGGCGAATGCCACGTGGTCTCCATAGGGAGTTTCATGCCAGCTAGGGCAACAAGGGTACTCTGTCTCCAAAAGACCAATAGATAAATAAAGAAACTGTTAATAAATAAATAAAAAAAAAAAAAAAAAAAAAAAAAAAAAATTTTTTTCTTAATTTTATTAATTCCTGTATGGGTATGAATGTACTTTGCATCCGAAGTTTGTGCACCCGTCGTGCAATGCCGTGGCAGGTCAGACGAGGGTGTCGGTT
>VZQC01012163.1:91308-105629 GCA_009823505.1 Rhizomys pruinosus
TAAAAGACCAAAATGAGCCTACAATACGCTTGACACCACAGCACATGATATTGACCACTCTTAGGTATAGAGGCACCCATCAAGACACATCCGACGACATCTGACACATCCTAACACAGGAATACATGCACTAGCCCTATATTTGATGCAGGCTCTTCTATCAATCAAGTAGCGGAAAGAGCTGGAACTCAAATACCCAAATGTCCCCTCAAGACTGATGACGCGATAACAAAAATGTGGTACATCTATCTACCACAATGGAGTTCTATGCAGTGGCTAAAGAAAAGATATCATGAACTTTGCAGTAAAAATGGATGGGAACTCAAAGCCATTATGACGGTGTAATTGTATGAAGTAACACTTAGTTCACACAGAACAATTAGAAAGGTAGAATGGTTTTCCCTCATTGTGGATGCTGACACCAAATCCCCATGTGGCAGTGCAAACACTGGGAGAGCAACGCTCCATTTATTTAATAGATTGCGCATTGTTATCTGACCAAGCGATTTACTTGTGCCATTTAATGTGACATTTCTCTTAAAGGGTTCTAGATTTGACCTACCACTTGTATTCACACATTGTAATTACCATATATGAGGTGTAGGCGACAAGACTATATGTTTGTGAGTTCATATGTCTCTAAAACAACAAAACGTGTACAAACAAAAAGAATGTAAACTTAGTCGATTTCCAGGGGTGATACTTTCTTTTTAGCGCCTCCGCAACCCTCGCTACAATCTGTTATTACTGCTTTTAAAATGTGGAAGTCCCAGCCTGGCATTGGGTTGCCCCGCACACACCGTTAATCTACAACTGGACTCAAGGAGGAAGAACAATTGGTCCAGGCTGGACCATCATTATAGTGACGCTCACAAGTACCATGTAGCTGGTCATACAGGATGGTGAAGTACTTTCAATAAAATTATAGTGTGTTTTCAAAAAAGCATGGTGAGATACCTACAAACAAACGTTACTGAAAGACCCCTGATGGTACTGGACAAAAAAAGAGCTACCTTCTCACCAATTACAAAAAAATAATTGAGTCCCCCTAAAAAAGTAGTGTTTTGGCAATTTAACATTCTAGTTTTTATTTCTCAGGACTTATGGTTTAATGTTATAGATTTGTATGTGTGCGAAATGAACACTGGATAAATTAAAGGAATTTTATTGCCATTATTAACATAATAATATACTAGGCCTAATTAAGGAGGTGAACCAATAAGGGAAAGAGAGATTTTGACGAGACTTTTCTTTCTTTGTCTGGGTGGAACCCGAGAGATGGGAGAATCCGAGAGATAGCGACTAGTGGAGGAGAGAGAGTAATATGGGAACCACTAATATGTCATAAGACCAAATACCAGTATAAGCCACAAACTTGTCTCTCCATTTGAAACAAGGGTTATTTTAAAGGATCTGAGAAAAAGTGCCAGAGACAGGAGCTTAACATATATGACAGAATCCATGAGCTCTGGTGCCCGGCCCGCAAGGGACATAAAGGGGTGTTTATGGAGCCATGAATGTAGTATTTTTTGAGAATAGAGTCCCCTAATTTGATTAAGAAAATGTTTGTATGAAAAATGCACTGCAAAATGAATTTTAATTAGACATAAAGACCCTAAAGATAGCCTAAGAAAAAAATTTTGGCTCTTGATTTACCACATTCCACAACATCTCTACAACTATTGTAGTTCAATTGTCAATCCTGGAATCTGGCATCATTAGGCGTGAATATTTCTTGGGTGAACGAACTTCATTGTCCACTTGCCTCATCCTTTAGGAAATTAAAAAAGGGCTTGGGCCATTCTTGGCTATTCCACGTAGAGGACCACTTGTCACCCTCCTGAGACATTCATTCTCACATCCAAGAATATTCTTCTGATGGGTCCTTTTGAAGATCTTTCAAATTTGGGAATTGTCTTGAATACTTTATTATCCATCTCTATCGCATAAAATCCAGAAACTATGATGAGATAACCACATAAATTAAGCCAGGTTTGTACAATGATCCAGAAGCATTAAAAGTGGGATTGTTGCCTTAGTGGGAAATTTTTGTTCGTCTACAATTCTTAGTGATTCGATGCTCTGATGAGGAATTCACTTCTCATGTATGCATAATCACAAATGAAGGCTGTTCTTGGCATATATTATCATGTTCATATGTAATTATAAATGCATTAGAGTTAACTCTCTGTTGTGCTTCGGACTTAGCTTTAGTCCCTGAGATGTTCAACTTGACACACCTGGGGAATTCCCATGGAGGGGTAGCCTACGAATTAGGGAGTATTTGGTCCCCTTGGTCACATTAGGAATTCCCTTTCGCAGTTTTGGAATTGGGCCTGTGGCTAACAACATCTGTAGCTGTAGTACGTCCATTGATTGTTTGAACGGGTGAGCAATATAGAAAGTTGTGACTAGTTATGTAGGGAAGGCCAGGAAGCTGGGCAATGAGCCAGAGCAGCCAAGCAGATAGAGAGCAAAGCCGACGTTGAACAGCAGTCCTTCCATGGCCTCCAGGTTCCTACCCTGAAGTCCGTGCCTCCTTTGGGCTCCCTAAGTGATAAAAGGGAAAAGTAAGAAAAGGAGTTTAATCTGACCTGATAGACCAGGCACCAGAGCAGAACCAATGTGAGAGTTAGAGATCGTCAAATATCTCGATGGAACATGCCTTAGTCTCATAGAAGACGTGGACCAAATAGCCATGAAGGTGACCAAATTGGTCTGATGTAAAGGGAAGCCAAAATAAATCTCTCCTTTGAGTTGCTTTAATCAGGGTACATTATCAAAACAACAGAAACTTCTAAGGCTTTTAAAAAAGAAAAAAAATTAATAAAATAAAAATTATTATAAAAATATAAATACCTCAATTACCTACACAATATTTGTTAAAATAATAATTAATGAGTACTCTCTGTCCACAAAACCTCCATTCACTTCTCATTTTACAATGAGAAAATTAGCCTCAATTATTCAAAAATTTGTCCCACACATTTAGAAAAGTAGACTCCTAACACTCCTTCAACCTTCCTTGACCACCCCATGGCCTGCCTAGTTCTTGTCACATAGTTTGTTCCTTTCCCTACCCTAATATGTTTTGTTGCATAGTTCGGTCAGACCTATAGACCACGACAGGTTGGTTTCGTCACAAAGGCAATGCTAAGAACAAAACTAAGGGACAAGAATGTGCATTGATTATGTCCTGCAGGTTTGCATCTCTTGATAAGATGGTCCCACGTCCGGGTTCGGGTACCAGACATAGAGATGGAAAAACGCCAATAACTAAGTGCTCAGGTTAATGCAATAATTGTGAACAGTGATCCTAGACCTTAGTGTTTTGGGAAGGATGTGGAGGCCGTGTTTTGGTAACTTTTGTGAAGCTCCCAGGGGAATAACCGTTCACCCTCCAAGTTGATCATGATCACTAAGATAATGGAAATTGACTGTGGAGCTTGGTCCCAACTATATCAGCCCAGTTTTATTAAGTTGCTGGCCAGTGAATAATCATGTAGATAGATAAGGAAAGGCACATGGGACTATGTGATAAGTCAAAAGGCGGAGAAATAAGCAGAGTTCTGCCACAGGTTTGAGTCGATACAGGACTGGTTTAATTTGTGGGTTCTGTTCAGCTGGGCTGAAGATTCAGCTGTAAAGTAGAGCGAAACGAGGTACCAAAGAAACCATGAGTGGGTGTAATGAGGGATGTACCACTTACCCAGTAACTTTTATGGTGCTAGGGGACAATTGATTGCTGGTTAGCTGAGTGGGGCTGAAGTATATCAGCTGTATGGCTGGACCAGGATAACAAAGAAGACCAGCATTCACATAGTAGTTAGCTTACCAGGGGTGAATATCCTATTCTGGGGTAGCAACCATCTTTACCGCACAAAATGCCAGTTTCAGCACACAGAAGCTGTGTACCAGAAGGGGCCTGATGACCAATCCAATCTCTCGACAAGCCCGCGACAGCCGACTGGTCTAGAGTCTACCCTATGGACCGTTTAACTAGATGTTGGAGTCTTGTCCTATATGTGTTCCTGGTGATGAAAATTTATGAGGGTTGTAGGTCGCAAGTGAAGTAGCATCCACAGAGCTTGGCACTTGTGTACTAGTAGTTCAACTAATGCTGTGAGAGGTCCAGCGAACAGCTGGACCACATTGGTGGAAAGTGCACCTCGGGTTGCTGTGAAAGATCCCCCCAGGCCAGAAAATTGCCAGTAGTGTCGATTTCCGAGCAGAAGCTTGGAGGCTTTTGCCACCAGGACGACGGTCCAGAAGGACGTACCATTGGTGAAGGGTGCTGCCTCAGTTTCAGTTATGTGCCTGCTTTGTTAGATCCCCCAGGAATTTTTAAGCCAAAATACAGTCAGACCCCCCAGCTTTTTGGAAATGTCGGTACCCTGGAACGACCACCCTAAAAAAGAACCAGCGGTAGGTGGAAGATAGATCAACTGGAGTCCAATCCGTGAGCCTGGAAGGCCACATGCGAAGGCTATGTGTGGAGATGCTATTCTTGCCTAACGCCCCGATCATAGAGCATGAATGCTCCAGAGAGTCAGGCTGGCGAGTAGCTGCCGGAGAAGACCCTCTTTGTGTCTTAGAGGACGCCCAGGTGTAAGATCCAGTGACAGGTGTAAATCGCCAGGTGTCTTCCAGCCTTGATTCAGGCTACTTGCTAGCAGTACTTAGGAGTGTTTCGGTTCTTTGAGAGTGCCCCAATGCATTTTTTTACATATTATCAACCTTCCTTTGAAATCAAGTACAGTACTTGGATTATGGAAATTTTTTATTTCTCCAATTTTTTTTTCTCATTTCTATTATTTTACTCCTTTAAACCTATTACTGTCATGTGTAATTGGAAGGTGTACTGTACTATGCATGCCATAGTGATTATGCTAGCCACCCACTGTCCGCTTGTCGGCCTGTGCAATGCGCCGGAGGTCACAACGTAGAGAAGATCTCGGCCAAATTGGTCCCTCCGTGTAACTGCCGAGTATTTCTTCCTGGCCACCTTGGATGTTTACAGACCGTTTCTCGGCGAGGGGATCATGGTGAGGGTTTGTCCTGTCCGGTGACCTTCTCGAACTCCGGCGTCCTCCTGCCACAGCAATCCACAACACAGCTGGTCTGGCCGCCTCTTTTAACCCGCCCTATGGCCACTCTCCAAGCCGCGGCACTTGTTTGTGGATTTTTACAGTCCAGCCATCAAAGAATTAATGAGACTTTTTTTTACCATTAGACTTGACCTTTAAGTGTATTATTTTAGGCACAAATACTTATATATGACCTGTGGGGGGCTTTTAAGGTTTTACTGTCTTATGTTGTGATTAGTGTTAACATTCATACTAAGGCATTGGGGTATAAAGAATCCTGGAAAGGGTGGTATTTAATAGTTGACTGTCGTTCGTGAGTCAACGTTGACAACTGGTTTAGGGTCAATCTCGTGCTGAGATAACACTGGATGGTACAACTTGACAATCGAGTCTCATGCAAAAGCTGGCCTACTTATAGAGAGGGATGTAAGCTCCTTACATAATGAGATGGATAGCGGAAATTGCTCCATTGGAATTTTGGGCCTGTATGTACATGGGACCATCATCATGTCGTGGTAATTATACTTCCCCAACTGAAACATATCCATTGTTAGTATTCGTCTTCCTGTTGGATTGTTCTGTTGCAGCCAGTGACACAGTATAAAGAAACGGCTAGGATCCCACTGGACGGCATGAGCCATGGTCAGAGCAAGCCAATTACAGTTTAGATAGAAGAGCGCTAAAGCCCAGTCGACAACAAGCAAGCTTTCATCCATTAAGTGGTTCCCCTCCAGGTTCCTGCCCTACCGATGGTTCTCTTGAGAGCCAATTGGGCTCTTCCTTACCAGGTGAATGAAATGGACCCCAGGAGATGTAAGATTAATAAACCCCTTCCTCCCAAGTTGGTGTTGTGTCACAGTGTTTTGTCACCAGCAATGGCAAAGACAAAACTAGGGACACTCTCTAAAAGAGAGCCCGTATTGTACAAGTGATAAACTTTTACAAAAAAATTGAAACTTTCAGAGAGCCTAAGGGCTCATTATATACATTTATAAAATGGGCTTTGCGATCAAAAATTTAGAAGGGTCATGCATTTCCATATTGAAACGTGTGGTTCATTAAGAGATAGCATTTAGTGACAAACCAAGGGAGGGTAATATCCAGATGTGTGAAAAGAATTGTATAGCATCTACTTCAGGCAGGTATAAATTTTCTGCTTATTTATTGAATCCTTGTCTTCTGAATCCAATTTCATCCCGAGCTATAGTGGGAAGGGAAAAACTTTTTCTGATTACAAGGTGCATTCTAGTGGTGGCGCAGGAAATGATATGAGGGCTCTAGTGGCTCCCAAAAAAGACCCAAAGTTAGTGATAATAGGGAAGTGGTTCCATGATGTGGAAGATGGACTTCAGTGGTTAGAAAGATAGCTGACTGCTACAGCTCTTTGGCATAAGTATTGAAAATTACCCATTAACCCACATGTGCAGTCTATGAACAACCATTTTTCTTTCATCTCCGAGTTCCAGCTCCCCGTTTGATATCCTCGAGAGTGTTGCACCTCTTTCTCGACCTCTACTTACTGTATTGTGGCGATTAGGACATGATTGACGCGGTACCATGCAAGGATGTTAGTAAGGTGATTGCTGTGTCGCCAACCCACATTTCAAAGACAGTACACTCATACACTATATAAAAATATAAAATAAAATACAAATTTAAAAATATAGCCCACCAAAGAAACCAAGTATCTAGACTAGGCTCACCTATGTATTAGACTTTCCCTTATCAAAGTGCCATGTATGCCCACATACTCCTGATGTGATGGAACTTGAGGCTATCCTCTTGGCTTTAACGTGCTTAAGGCAACTATCCTTCAAGAATGTTCACCCCCTGTCACCCCAGTACCAGGAGAAGCGGACAGAATGACTAGCAAAAGGTCACCCAGCTATGCCAACGGAAAACCATCTTGACCATGCAGATCATAGTACCATCGATCGCCCCTACGCACTGAGGTTAGTGTGGATGGATTTAGTTGTATATAAAGAAGGCTGCACGACTACACTCTGTCCAAGATGCAGGGAGGATGCAAGCTCGTCAGGACATCTCATAAGCCATAGAGGAAAACCATCTCATTGGCAAAGTAGAGGCCAAACCGGCTAGTATCTCGCGATCCAGGGGAAGGTTTGTAAGGTCTAACGGAGAACCGCTTCCCAATGGAGGAGGATTTTTTAACCATGCTCTTATTATATTAAATACACTATGATATATAGGCCAATCTCTCCAGCCCCTATAATATATATATGTAAAATTGGCCTCTACTTACATTATATTATATACATATGGCTCACTACACTATATTATATGAAATATGGTAATATATAGTGTGTTTTATTAAATATATATGTATCTTCCCTGTCATATACATATATGGTTATATATACATATATGTTAAGTATAATACGTTATATGTAAAATGTAATTCCCAATAGTAACCTGCGGTTATAATTAGTATATTGTAATATATTTAGTACCATATGTCCCTAATATTTATTGTATATATATAATTAATGTCCCCAGCCACTGGTGATATATATGATATGCAATAGGTGTGGAGTTTTATAATTATTATGAAGATTGATTTAGAACCCGTAGACCGTATATTTATATATGTTTAGGCAGTAAGAGGCCATTTTAGAGATTTCTGCATATATTTGTTTATATTTTGGCTTGCTGCCATTCTTTTTATTTTTTTCTATGTCTATGAGGTTGACATTTGACCTCCGTTCTGCATGTTAGGTTGCGTGTGCACCTTGTGTTGGCAATCATGGAGGTCAGAAGGCCAAGAGCCGACGGTGTTGGTAATTCCCCTGGAAACGTGGCCGAGTGGTTAAAGATGGTTCTTACTTAGCCACCATGTGGTTGCTGGGAATCCAACCCAGAAGGCACTATCGTATTACCGCACAATGAAGTATCAGCAGCTTTACAGATGACATAACCTTTTAACCACTAGCAGCTCATCTCTTTCTCACCACAATAAAATATCCTTTTTTTTAAAAATTGTAAAAGACAAAAAAAAAGTTTCTCAGCAGAAATAAAATTAAAAAAAAAAAAAAAAAAAAAAAAAAAAAAAAAAAAAAAAGATGTTTCATTTACAACCACTCAGTCTTATTCACTTCTTGGTAGAGTAACATAAATGGCTCCATACTGCCTTGTCTCTAAACAATTTTCTCTGTAGACGAGCATCCTGAGACTTGATGTTGAGTTTCCATTGTTGACATGAATCTGCACTTGTCCTGGTTGTTCGTCTGTCCTGGTCCCAGGTTCAAGGGAAAATGATAGATGACTAGGAGTAGGTATCCAAAATCTTTTGGCCCCAGCTTAACCACAAAGTTGTTTAGAAGGAAGTATTCCTTGGCTGAGTTGCCCTGGATCCCACTGTTAATTTAATCCTATCTGTCTCTAGAGGATGATGGATGTATTAGTCACTTTTCTGTTGCTGTGATAAAACCACCATGACCAAGGGAACTTATAAACTTATAAAAAAGGAATTGTTTATTTGAGCTTATGATTGACAATTCCAGGGAATTAAGAGTCCAATGTGGCTGGGAGGCATGGTGGCTGGGGATGGAGCAGAGAGCCGAGGTTCACATCTCCAATGAGCACAGGAAGTCAAAAGAGAGCAACTGGAGCCTGCAAGGCTTGTTAAATTCACTAAGCCCACCCCCAATGATGTACTTCCTTCAGCATGGCCACATCTTCTAAGACCCCCCCAAAAACAGTGCCACCAACTGGGGACAAAATGTCTGAATACTTGAAGCCTATGGGGGACATGCTCATTCAAACCACCACAATGGGCACCTTCAAGCACTGAGCCAATTTGGTTCTGCAGAAGTTTACGAGGCAGCAGTTATAAAGTTTCACGAGGAAAACACAAAACAAAAACAATAAGAACAGAAACACACCAAATGTGTATGATATTTGTGAATCAAGAAGCATAAGATTTGTCATATTTATTTTCACCAAAGACATTTAAATGGAAACACATTTGTTTGTATCATGTGTTTTCTCAGAACGCTGCATTTACCAGCACTTCTCCTCAGTCTGATTGCAAATGCTTTAGAGAAGAGTCAAGCTGTTTGATTACATGGCATTACTAACCATGGATGACTCCATTTTCATTGGTCTGTTGTTCCCCACTGCAGGAGCTCAGTCCAAGAGAGTGGCCTACCATAACCTTTACTTACCATGGTAAAGTCTGCATTCCCAGCACCTGTGAATATGGGTGTATTCTGATATTGGGTCAGTGAAGATGTGATTAAGATAAAGTCGTATTGGGGTAGAGTGGTTCCAATGACTGCAGGCGTCCTCACAAGAGAAATGTTTAGACACACATGGAGATATCATCTGGTGACTGAAGCTAAGGTTGGAATGATGCAGCTCAAGACCAACAGATGCAGTGGAAGAATTCTACCCAGAGTCTCAGAGGGAGCACAGCACTGCTGTCATCTAGATTTTGGAGTGCTCATGTCTATACACTGTGAAGGAATCACTTATTCTAAGCTGTCCAGTGTGAAGTTTGTTTTTCTAGTAACCCTAATAAGACACCTTGTTGGCTTCCTCTACGTCATGAGGTTCCCGCCTCCCAGGTCACCAGGCTTGCAGCCCTAGGCATGGCAGTCACACCAGCAGTAGCTGAGAGCCACAAACCCAAACAGATCCAAAGAAAGACCTGGGAGCTGTGTCAGCAAGCAAAACTCACTTATTGCAGGGATTTAAGCACTTACATACTTTTGTTGGGCTCTTTGACCAGAAGGTGGGCAGGACAGAGGAGAAGGCTATGTGCATTCTGCAATTGCCAAGTTTTGTGGCAGGAATACCATAACACCCCCTCCTCCCCCAGATAAGCTTATGGCTTACACCATTTGCCTCCAGAGGACAGGGTGGACATGCCTCAGGAGGAATAAGACTTGGGAATGCTACTCTTCAAGCTACATTCCCCTGGGGGTTGGGCTGCAGGTGCCTGATATCTGATATGATGAGTGGGAGTGGCTCTTATCTCCTGCCAGCCTTTTAGGTATTGGGGTGAAACCCACGTCCTAGGTTATCGGGAAAGAAACCAGCTCTCTTATACTCAGCCATATGGATCCATCCAGCCCTACAGCACCTTTTTTTTTTTTTAATCTTTTTGAGACTGGGGCTCCCTGCTTTGAACTCACAGAGATCCACCTGCCTCTGCCTCCTGAGAGTGCTGGGACCAAAGGGGTGCACCACCACGCCCAGATTATTTTTTATTTTTGTAATTAAAAAGAAAACATTGGCTAGAGAGATGGCTCAGTGGTTAAGAACACTGATTGCTCTTGAGAAGACCTGGGTTCAATGCCTAGCACCCACATGGTGGCAAACAACCATCCACCACTCCAGTTTCAGGGGAATTCAACACTCTTTTCTGACCTCCATGGGCACTGCATGACATGGGTGTACTTACATACATGCAGGCAATACATTCATATACATAAAAATAATAAACCAAAATTAAAATAACTATATTTATTTGCGTATATGTTATGTGTAGGGTATGTGTATTTGTATGTGTATATGTGTGGAGCATGTGCAATTGTGTGCACATGTGTATGGAGGCCAGGAGTCAATATTAGATGCCTTCTTTATTCTTATTTTTTGATATGGGGTTTTTCACTAAAATTGTAACTCAAAAGTTGTCTAGACTGGCTGGCTAGTGAATTCAAGTATCTGCCTGTCCCTTAACTAGGTTTACAGACACATGCACATTGATCGTGGCTCCTGAACTCAGGTCCTCATGCTTTCGTGTCGGGCATTTTAATGATTGAGCCATTTCCACACCCTTTTTTAAAAAAATTTATTTCTTTTTTTGCAGTTCTCAGCCTCAGCCTTTAATGGCTGCACTATCCCTCCAGCCCTAATATTATTATTATTTTTTTTTTTGGTCTTTTCGAGACAGGGTCTCCCTGTAGTCCCAGCTGTCCTGGAACTCACTCTGTAGACCAGGCTGGCCTTGAACTCACAAAGATCCACCTGCCTCTGCCTCCCCAGTGCTAGGATTAAAGGTGTGCGCCACCACGCCTGGCTAGAGTGTTGTTTTACTCTTACAACATTCATGCCACTATTAAACTAGTGGGCCTCTTTTGCCCGTCCGTTGTTTTTGTAGCTTGCAGGGTTCACAGCTGGGTAAAACTGATGATCACTTTTCTCCTCTGGTAGCATGCATAGCACCTTCCAGCGCTGTGAAGGCTAGCCAGTGGACATGAAGCTTCCAGATCAGCACCAGCATGATTTCTCTGTGCTTTATGACTCCAGTGTGTTGTCTTCAGCAATAGGGTCTTACAGTTACATTCTGGATGTTAATTAAGAGCGAGGGGGAATATCCTATAGTGTTTGGATGTTAATGGGATCCCACTGGACAAAATCTCAAAAGTACTTTAGCACAGTCCCTGCTTCCGTGAGTTTCCAGTGTTTGTAGAACGCAAAGATGATTAACTGGATGTATCTCTTTCCTTAGGAAACAAGGACACACCCAGATACAGCCAGGCCCTCTG
The DNA here is from genome assembly GCA_009823505.1 of Rhizomys pruinosus. Lineage (NCBI taxonomy): Eukaryota > Metazoa > Chordata > Mammalia > Rodentia > Spalacidae > Rhizomys > Rhizomys pruinosus. The sequence continues at coordinate 102,908 of VZQC01012163.1, forward strand.
AGTGCTCAGCTGGCATTTGAATGAGTTTTCACAATGGACACCAGGATTTACTTTGGCTTAAGACTTTATTGCTTTGGCTCTCTTGGAGACTTTGGAGTTGGGTGGAAGCAGGAGCTGAGTAAGTGAAGGGCAGAGTCCAGTCCTGTTCTGGGCCAGGACAATCGCTAAGACCTGGATGAGGGGGAACAAGAGAGGATGGGGTAGAAGGGAGGGTTGTTATCAATTTGAGTAAGCACAGCAGGTTTATCCTGTCATCCAGCCATAGTTAAAGCATTCCTACCTTCAAATGATCTTTTTAATGATAAGTAGCCAAAACCATTCACAAAAGTACAAGACAGTGACCCACCTTCTTACAAAGATTTTCTTACCTCCTCCACTGACTAGGTCACACACACATTGCCTTTGTGTGTGTGTGTGTGTGTGTGTGTGTATGTGTGTGTGTATGTGTGTGCTCACATCCAGATGTGTGTGCAGGTGATCATGCATATATATGTTCATGTGTTAGCATGTGCCTTTACAGGTGTGTGCACATGAATGTGTGTGCGGGGCATAGGTTGCTGACTACCTTTTTTGAAAAAAATTCTTTTATTTTATGTGTAGGAGTATTTTGCCTAAATATATATAGGTACAGCACATGAATTCAATGTCCAAAGAGGCCAGAAAAGGCCACTAATTTTCTGGAATTGGAATAACTGATGATTGTTAGCCACCATGTGGATGCTGGGAACCAAACCCGGTTCTCTGGAAAATCTGAACCGCTGAGCCATCTCTCCTTCTCAATCTTTTTTTTTTTTTTTTTTTTGGTCTTTTGAGACACGGGTCTCCCTGGAGCTCCAGCTGTCCTGGAAATTCCGCTGCTGTAGAACCAGGCTGGCTTGAACTCACAGAGAGCCTCCGGCCTCCTCTGCACTCAGTGCTAGGATTAAAAAGCATGCACCACCAGACGCCCGGCTTTGATCTTATTTTTTTTGAGACAAGTTCTTTCACTGAACCCGGAGCTTACTGATTTCACTAGCAGTAGCTGACATCTCAAAACATTGGGATTATGGGATTGCTGTGGCTTCTGGCTTTTACTGGGTGTTAGCTCTGACTCCAGGTCCTCACATGGCGTCAAGCAACACCTTTACATCCTGAAGCTTCTCTCAGTCCATGTTTTTTTTTTTTTTTTTTTTTTTGTCTTTTTGAGACAGGGTCTCCCATTTTTAGTCCCAGCCGCCCTGGAGCTCACTCTGTAGACCAGATTGACCTTGAACTCACAGAGATCCACTTGCTTCTACCTCCTAAATGCTGAGCTTTTTTTGACACAGGTTTAACACTATGTAGCCTTGGGTGTCTTAGAACTTCTGGGCGATTATACCCAGATCCTCCTGCCAAGAGCTAAGATTCCAGGCTGATCCACTACACCCCACAATAGCTTTGATTTTAATGAAAACTTTGAGGTTCTGAAGAATAATTCACTATCTTGTACTGGGACAAAGATCTAAATAAGGACTGAGGATAATGGTAAATGTAGTAGAACACTCCTATCTATAATCTTATGACTGGGAAGACAGGGAGATGACAAGTTTGAGGCTAACCTAGGCTCCATAGGAGTTCCATACCAGCCTGAGCTAAACCAAACAACCAACTAACCAACCAACCAACCAACCAACACAATATACACACAGACATAGACACGGACACACACACAGACACAGACACACGGACACACAATCCGAATGTCCCGAATGTCCTTGTAATCTGGTAGCCCAACCTTCTAACTAGACTTCTATCTTGCCGCAGTCCTGTGGCCCTTATGCTCCTGAGCCTGCAGAGCTCTCCCTGATCCACCATCCAAGCCAGCAGTTCTTGAATCAGGAAATCCCTCAGCAGATCTTCATCACTGGAGTTCTTAGACTGGGAGCTGTGAAGAAGACAGACTGCAGAGGGCTGCTTTACATCCTGGATATCACCCACAGAAAGCAAGTACAGGGCCCCAGATTCCAAGGGGCCTGTGGATGTGGGGAGGGAGCCATCCTGGCTAGCTACTTCTGGGTTACTTCCACCCTCCATTCCTGAGGCTCCTCTTTGCTCTCACCTAGCTCTGCCTAGCTGACAAGCAAGCGAAACCAAGCACAGTTCTGCTGTGAGGTAGCTTACTCACCTCTCAGAGTATCTGAGAATGCATCTAAAAGCTCCAAGGGGAACTTCTCTGAGGACAGGCTAGCTCCCCACTTCTTCACAATGGCTGGCTGATTCTGGGGGCTTGCCTTAGGGGATGCCCTAATCTCCCAAATAGCCTTCCTGAGGTTTGGCAGGAAGAAACAGGCCCCCATCTGAGGTCTCTCCTTCCCTGCCCTCTCGGACTCAGTGTGTCCATGTGTACATACACATTAAGTCCAAGATCTTAGAAACTCTCTAGGAATTCTCCCTTCAGCTTGGGCTGACCTCTAGGACTCTGCTCTCTGAGCTATGAGAGGAAGGGGCTCTTGTCATTGGCTCCTGACACAGTGAGGTGGGTAGGTCGGAGGCTCCGGTCCCCTTCTTTCCATGTAGTAGACTCACCCCTGCTGCTTCTCGGTCCCCTCATTCTTCTGAGATTGCCCAGCCAACTCCAAGGCCCGGGCCTCTCTCTGAGTAATGTTGTGCTTCCAGCTAGTAAGAGGAAGATTTGGGAGTGGGCTGGGGAAGAAAATTGAGCTTCCCCTGCCCAGGGACACTGGAATCTTCAAGTACATCAAAA
>VZQC01012163.1:119398-208560 GCA_009823505.1 Rhizomys pruinosus
TGACTGTCCCATTTAGGGACCTAATGCTCAGTATCAATATTCCACACCTTGACCAGTCTGTGAGTTCTCTGCATTAACCACTACTCATGCAAAAAAAAGAAGCTTTTAGCCGGTATGATGGGGCGCCACGCCTTGATCCTAGAGCACTGGAGGCAGGGGCAGGCGGATCTTTGTGATTCAGGCCAGCCTGACTCTACAGAAGCGAATTCCAGGACAGCAGGACAGCTGGGGCTACAGGGAGACCCTTGACCTCAAAAAAGACCAAAAAAAAAAGCTTGTTGCTGGTCATGGTGGTTTGCACACCCTTTCAAGTCCCTAGCATTAGGAAGCCAGAGGCAGACAGACTTTGATGAAGTTCAAGGCCAACCTGATCTACATTAGTGAGGTGTGTACTGTGAGTGTGTGTGTGTCTGTGTGTAATTTGTGTGTGTTGTGTGTGTGGTGGTGCTGTGTGTTGTGTGTTATGTTCTTGGCAGAGCTAGCGATGAGGCCATCCAGATCCCCTGTAGATGGAGTTACAGGCAGTTGTGTTGTGAGCTGCTGGATGTGGATGCAGGAAACCTAACTCAGGTTGTTTGTGCTCTTAACTAATAAGTAATCTCTCCAGCTCCAAATATAGAAGTCACTTTGGCACAATGTCTGTTTCAATTTTCTTTCTATTTGTTTACTTTTTGTTTTGTTTTGTTCTGAGCTTTTTGTTGTGTTTCATTGTGTGGTGTGGTATGTTTGATATTGTTTTGTTTTGTTTTTGAGGCGGGTTCCCTGTTAGGCTCCAGCTGGCTAAATCCACTTATGCAGACCAGGCTTGCCCTTGAAACTCACAGAAGATCCTCCTGCCTCTGCTCCAGAGGGGCTGTCCGGATTAAAGAAGGTTGTGCCTATGCCTGGCTAAAAATATATATTTATGCCGGGACGATGGTGGCGCATGCCTTTCCAAGTGCCTAGGATTAAAGCGGTGTGCCACCACATCCGGTTAAAAAGATCAGCCTGGGGGGTAGAGAGATGCCAAGTGGTTAAGAGTGCCAACTGCTCTTGCAGAGGACCTGGGTTCCATTCCCCAGCACCCAACATGGGTGGCTGAGGAGCTGTCTTTTAACTCCAGTTTCAGGGGAATCTTGATGCCCTTTTTCTGACCTCCGAGGCGTATTGCACAGCCTAGTGCCCAAAACCTACTGGCAGACAGTATTTCATTGCAGGCAGAATCCTTTTGGTGAGTCAAGCCAGCCTGGTCTACAGAAGTTGAGTTCCAGGGACAGCTGCTACAGGGAAAAAGACCAAAAAAATAACTATATAATAATTAAATAATAAATTTAAAAAAATATAAAAAAAAAAAGAATCAGTTTTGTAAAGCGGGCCTGGTGGTACACGCCTTCAAGGGAGCAGAGGCAGCAAAGGTGATCTCTGCTGAGTTCAAGGCCAGGCTGTCTAACAAAGGCAAGTTCCAGGACAACATAGAGCTACAGGGAGACCCTGTCCTGAAAAGACAAAAAAAAAAAAAGGTCAGCCTGGCCGGGCATGCGGCACAGCTTTTTTTTATTTTATTTATTTCTGCATATGTGTTTGAATGTACTGTCTGCATGCATAGTTTGTGCCACCCGTGTTCATGCAATGCCGCGGAGGTCAGAAGAGGATGTCGGATTCCTCTGGAACTGGAGTTCTCCTGGATTGAGTTTCAGACGGTTCTGGGCCGCCTGTGGTGGCGGGATACGAACCCGGGTCCTCTGTAAGAGAGTCGGCGCTCTTAACCGCTTAGCCATCTCTCTAGCCCTCTGTTAGGAACTTTAGAAACTGCCCTGCCTCCCATGCTCCCAGGCAGGGGCAAGGCAGGGAAAGACTCTCTTCTCCCCATCCTTTCCTCCTTTCCTGGAACATAGGAGGCTGCTAGAGGACAGACAGCTCTCTGGAGGCTCCAACCCTGGGCCTTTTACCCTGAATGCATTTCTTGCTCTTCACACCTCTCTGTAACCCCTCTTCCCCCTCTAGCAGATTCTTCTTTTTTTTTTTTTTTTTAATTTTTTTAGTTTTTTTTTTTTTTTTTTTGTTTTTTTTGCATGCAAGTCTGTGCACCCGTGTCGTGCAACGCCGCGGAGGTCAGAAGAGGTCTCGGATTCCCCTGGAGCTGGAGTTCTCCTGGAATTGGAGTTTCAGACGGTCCGCTTCTCGCCGCCATGTGGGGTGCTGGGGATCGAACCCGGGTCCTCTGCAAAGCAGTCGATGCGCGGCTCCCTCACCGCTAAATTAGGCCATTCTCCAGCCCCCAAAAAAAAAAAAAAAAAAAAAAAAAAAAAAATGGAAGCCACTCACTTAGCAAGAGGAAGTAGCGTGGATCAAATACCCAGACAGATAAGAAGTAGGGTATATGGTGCCAGCATATGCAACAGATGAAATGGCTTGGGAATTGAAGGGGGCAATGTGTCTGCAGGAACCAGGACATAGGAACCAGCTGTGACTCCTGGGCGTTTAAGGTGCTGGCCCTAAGTTTCAGCATATAGCATCTCACTTTACTGTGAATACATGTATAATTAATCAGACTGTTAGCTAAAGTCAAGCCACATCCGTGATTGATCAGGGGGAGTGGCAATTAACCCTCAACCTTGGTTGCTAATGGAAGAATTTCTGGTGACATCAAATCTTGGGGCAGAAAATGATCCTATTCTTTATTTTGTTTATAAGAGCATTCTGAGATGATTCATTTGACATTTTAAGAGTTTGTTGTAAAAATATAATACATTCTATCTGGAGATCCTGAAAAATATGAGAAGGGAAGGAAAGGGAAGAAAGATTACACACATACAGACACACACACACACACATGCACACACATGCGTGCACACACATACAGAGAGTGAAAGAGAGAAAAGTAATGAATATTTTCAAAGCCAAGGAGAATCACTGTTGATAGTTTCTTTCTATCTTTCTTTCTTTCTTTCTTTCTTTCTTTCTTTCTTTCTTTCTTTCTTTCTCTCTCTCTATCTCTCTCTTTCTTTCTTGTCTTTTATTTTATTTTATTTTTTAAATTTTATTTATTTTTTTTATGTGTATGAATGTACTATCTGCATGCAGGTTTGTGCACCCGTGTTATGCAAAGCTGCAGAGGTCAGAAGAGGGTGTCAGATTCCTCTGGAACTGGAGTTTATTTATTTTTGGTCTTTTTGAGACAGGGTCTCCCTGTAGCCCCAGCCATCCTGGAACTCACTCTGTAGACCAGGCTGGCCTTGAACTCACAAAGATCCGCCTGCCTCTGCCTCCCAAGTGCTAGGATTAAAGGAGTGTTAAAGTTGGTTCTCAGTTGCCATGTAGGTGCTGGGGATCGAACCCGGGTCCTCTGCAAGAGCAGTCGGCGCTCTTAACTGCTAGGCCATCTCTCCAGCCCCAGTCTTTTTTATTTTTATTTTATTTTTTTGGTCTTTTGGAAACAGAGTCTCCCTGTAGCCCTGGCTGTCCTGGAACTCACTATGTAGACCAGGCTGGCCTTCATCAACTCACAGAGATCTGTCTGCCTATTCCTTCGGAGTGCTGGGATTAAAGGTGTTCACCAAAAAAAAAAAAAAAATCGACATGTCTATTGGCGGGGGTGTGGGGTGTGTGTGTGTGCACCACCACACCTGCTTGGCAGTAGTTTCTTATCAGACATTTAATTTCAGCTTTTTTAAAAAAAATTTTTCTCTGTGTGTATGAATGTATTGTCTGCATGCAGGTCTGTGTACCCGTGTTGTGCAATGCCGCGGAGGTCAGAAGAGGGTGTCAGATTCCCCTGGAACTGGAGTTCTCCTGGAATTGGAGTTACAGACAGTTCTTAGCCGCCATGAGGGTGCTGGGGATCGAACCCGGGTCCTCTGCAAGAGCAGTTGGCGCTCTTAACCGCTAGGCCATCTCTCTCTCCAGCCCCTAATTTCAGCTTTTATAATGTATTTCCTTCCTTCCCTCTTCCTCTTCCTCCTCCTCCTCCTCCTCCTCCTCCTCCTCCCCTCTTCTCTTTCCAGGGTCTTATGTTGTCCAGGCTGGCTTCAAACTTGCCACTGGGTAGTTGATGATGCTCTTGAATTCCAGGTCCTCCTGTCTCCATCTCCTAAGTGCTGGGCTAACAGGCAGGCACCACCGCACTTCCACACTTGGCTCTCTTATGGAATACCTATAATTAACAACAATGATGTAAAGCTTATCCAGTTTCCCAAGTAATAAGAAAAACATGGGTGTAGCTGCCTCTCAAATTAAGGGATAGAACCACCCCAGTATCTGTGAGGCGCCCTGCTCATTTGTCTTTCTGTGATCTGCCCTGAGCTACTTTCTAATAATTCAGCACATTCTTCAATTTTGTGGCTAGCATTCTCTTTTATTTCCCTTGCTTCATCTCTTCTGGATTTGTCTGCAAATAATATACTGCTTAATTTTATACATTCTTGAACTTAGAGAATTAGAACCGCAATGTGTATAATTCTTGTCTTTGGAGCTTCCGGATCACTTTCGGATCATTCACACTGGTGCTCGCCCATTCACCCACTGCCACTGATCACAGCCACAGCATCGCACCACGCTTTAGGAATTTCTAATTTTGTTATGACAAATGTGGCTATGCATCGTTTTTATATTTTTTATTGCATTTATTTGTTGTATGTGTACATAGGTGTGTGGGTCATGGACTTGCAGGAGTTGGTTATCCCCTTCCATGTTGGAGTCTTCCAGGTTGAACTCAGGTCTTCTGTTGTGGTAGCATCTTTTCCCTGAGCCGTCGTACCAGCCAGACTAGGTTGTTCAAGTGTCCAGGGACCAATGTGCACAGCATGTTTGGCTTTTACAGGGTCTTTCTTATTGTCTTAAAATTGTTCTCCTTGGGGCTGGAGAGATGGCCTAGCGGTTAAGAGCGCCAACTGCTCTTGCAGAGGACCCGGGTTCAATCCCTAGCACCCACATGGCGGCTAAGAACCGTCTTTAACTCCAGTTCCAGGGGAATCTGACACCCTCTTCTGACCTCTTCAGCATTGCACGACACGGGCACACAAACCTACAGGCAGACAGTACATTCATACACATAAAAGTAAATAAAATAAAAAAATAAAGTGTAAATTGTAGACTTAAAAAATTTGTTCTCCTAAAGGCAAAAAAAAATTTTTTTAGCTGGGTGTGGTGGTGCACGCCTTTACTCCTAGCACTTGGGAGGCAGAGGCAGGCGGATCTTTGTGAGTTCAAGGCCAGCCTGGTCTACAGAGAGAGTTCCAGGACAGCCTGAGGCTATAGGGAGACCCTGTTTTGAAAAGGCAAAAAAAAAAAAAATTGTTCTCCTTTTCAGTCATTTGACAGGTTAAAAAACAAATCTTTCATACAGCCTCATGGAATGTCTTATTCCACTATATTCTTGCTGGTAACGAATTTTAGGATTATTTTAAAAATCCAATTCTATTTTCATGATCTGCTTGAGTTTTCATTTAGATCACTATAAAAATTGGTTTGCTTTCCCTTTTCTTATCCCTGGCAATACTGAATAGCTAGAACATCCGAGAACTAACCATGTAACATGAGCTAGAGGCTACCCAGAGCGTCCTGGGGATCACCGAGAAGAAAGGCTGTTTCCAAGGGACATTTCTGAGCGACATAACAAAATAAGCCATCTTTATATGGTTAACGGGCTCCACTACCAGAAGGAAGCGGCTAAGACAGCTCTCAGGTCCCTCTTTGAGACTGTTACCCCAGCTGTTTGGCCTCAGGGGAAACCAGCAGGCAAGTGGCTGATGTGGTTGTCAGTCTACCTGGAACCCAGGGTGAAGGAGGATTCTGAGGCTGTTTGACAAGACACAGGGAAAAGGGATTCAGCAGTTGACAGTGGGCACAGGACTGTCATGAACACAGAGCTAGGACATAACCAACCCAGATATGCTCCTTGGTTGTCATTCTTTGTGGAGAACACATTGTTTTTCAGTAACTGCCTCTATGGTGTTTTTATCTGGTGATTGTGCTGTATTATTTACTTAAAAACAAACAAACGACAACAACAACAACAAAAAACAAGCACCAACAGACCCAAAGCAGCATTTTATCTAATCAAACTGTCCACCTCTCTAGGGACAGCACCACAGGATATATATATTTAATGTTTTTTTGGAGGACAGCTGTCAGACCCCTGTTAAACTCCCTGGTAGATACACAGTCTTTGTTTTCAAGGATTTGATGCATAACTATAACAAAATTAATTTTAAGCAACAGAAAACAGAAAAATCATACAGAGTGCCTGGTGAATATTCTTCACTAGATGCTGAGAACACCAAGGAACCCTGGGTTCTGTCTCCCTGGGGTTCTCCTAAAAAACACACCAAATTTTCCATTTGGGTGTGTAAAATAATTCAAGTACCATTGCATCCTTCCTGGTACTAGAGATAACGGCTTGAATGCTAACAAGTGGGAGAGGAAAGCAAAGAGGTGAAGAAAAAGAAATAAGGGTTAGCATATTGATTACAAAGAGGAAGACCAGGACAGAGAGGCAGAAGCACAATAAAGGGGGCAAGAGAAGCAACAAAGAAAAAAAGAAACATTGAAAAGAGGGTAAAGGTAAAGGGGGAGGGGGAGAGGAACTGACAGTGTCGGGAGCAGGAGGAAAAATGGAGGAACAAAAGGAGTGGGGGAGGAAGAGAAAGAGGAGGGACGGGGGAGGGGCTGGGAGGAAGAGGAAGGGAGAGGGATGGATCAGGAGCCTCATTTGAAAGCAATTTAGAAATGACTCTAGTATTTGTTTTCTACCCACCTTCTAAACATTGCAGAAATAAAAAGAAAAAAACCAAAAAGCTCTTCAATAACTTATCACATAAATGCTGAACGAATATTTTCAGGTTATCTTTAAGAGTGTAAATTTTAGTTTTCTTAACAAAAAAGTTCTTAAAAATTTGGAATGTTTATGGGAGAGGATCAAGATTCTGTCTAGATAAACTCATGGAAACCAGGAATCACTTTATGAATTGTATCTCAGTTTAGTTAAACAACCAGTGCTTAAAAAATAACAACAATCATACAACTGTTAGGCATTGTTTAAATTTTTTTATATTTATTTATTTTGGTGATGAAATGCTAGTGAAATGATCCATGTACCAAGTTTTGAGGTTAAAAAAACAAAAACTAGCAACAACACTGTCTCTTAAAAATTGAAATATTTGAAATAACTGGGAAGGGGGAATCACAGGAAACAGTAGTAAAATCAATTTTAATAGGAATAAAACCTATAAAAAGTGAACAAAAATAATTTGCTCTTCAGCTAGAAAAATAGTTTTAGAATGAATAGATGCTGTGTAGCTAAACTTCAGTGAACTTCAACTAGTTTGGCATTGTAAGGGGTTCATTTTGAATTAAAATTATTTTAAATGCTTGAAAGATATGCTGATTTCAAGCACAAAATTACCTCATTCCTAAATAATATTTAGGTGTGAATTCTTTTTTGTTGCTTTCCAGAATTTATTTTGAAAAATAGCATTTCTTTGCCTGGATCTGTGCTGTTTTCCTCTAAATGGAACCAGGCATTTACTTTGCATTTTGTGCTACAGGAGACAAAATTCCTCATTATCTTTTAACCAAATGACTTTGAAGTAAAACAAAAAATGCAAAAGCAGTAAGAATGTAGTATAAAGAATTTTGTTGACAATTTCTTGAATTTTGTCGACAGGGGGCCAGTGGAATGGTTCTATTAGGAAAATGAATTTGGAAACATCCATTTTTTAAAGAAATTTACCAGAATAAATGATTCACTTGCTTACCTTAGTTTCTACATTGTAAGAGAGGTTTTGTCATCTCAGTATGATCAGTAAAACAAAGAACTTTTCTTAAAAGTTTTTCTTTTTTTTTTTTTCCTCTCCTGAGTCCAATCTTTTGAATTAAAAAAAATCTTTTTGAGGTTTGAAACACTTGAGTGAATGGTTATTTGAAGGAGGAAAATGTCCTTTTCTGGTTCTAGTTCCCTCACATTTCATGAGATATCCTAAACACATAATTATCTTTATTTATTTGACAGGAGAAAATGCTGCCTGTCCTTTCAAACTGGAACGAATTTACACTTTCTCAGAGTTTATAGGCATTTTAAAAAGAACCACACTTCAAATTGCAGGAAGAAACAAAAACATCCCAAGGTTGTAACAATGACAAAACAAGCAAACAGCAACAAAAATAAACAAAATGAAATCCAAACTGACAAAAAAGTCACTTCTCCAGAAACTTTGAAGGCAAAGCTGTCAGGAAATACTTTCTTTTTCTGTATTTATGAGCAACCATAATTATTTAAAAATTAACTGATTCATTAGCAAGAACATAATAAAATTTCTATTTTATTTCCCTAACTACTTTCCAACTGTTTTTTTTTTCTTTTTAAATGTCATTTTTTGAAAAACTTGCTAAAATATTAAGATAGAAAAGTCACTGATGTTAGATTTAACTTACAATATATATCCAAAGGAATGAATAGAGCAAAGGAAAAAATTGTATGTACAAAAATATCTCTTCTGCATTATTTTTTCCTCTGTACTATTTGTAAAAGTTGAAAAAATGGTGTAACATATTAATCTAACAAAAATGATTAATGATTTGTATCTAAATGTCTGAATAAAATTAGAGGTACAAAAACATTGAGGCACTATAGCAAAAGTGTTAGGATATAGCAGTCAGTGCAAAATGAAGGCATTAAAAAGATAAAATAGAAAACTATGACAAACTGACCAATGTTGGCCAGAAATGTTAAAAAAACAAATTAATTCTTTTTGATCAGCAGTTCAATGAAAAAAAAAACAAAAAAAATTAATTCTAACCACAAAATTGTTGGGTTTGGGGGAATTGGTTTGATTTTCATTTTCTATTTCCAACTTTTAAAAAAGTTTATTTTTATATATTTTCCCACTCTGCATGTATTTGTATGCTCCCGTTGAGAATGGACAGAATCCTGTCTTTAAACTGGAGTTGAGTTTCAGTGTTTCTGCATTCCATAACTAAACCTAACACTTTTCTAAAAAAAAAAAAAATGAAGAGCAAGAAGTGTAAGAATAACGATCAATATTATTATATAATAAACATAATTATCAAAGAATGCTTTACCCTGTGCATCTATTTTAAACTCATACACAAACCAAATTTTACTGTGAAGATACATCTTTCACAAAAAAAGCAATGCAGGAAAAAAAATTAAACACAATGTTTTTTAGTTGTCTTTAATATTAAAAACAAGGTAAAACACTAAAAAAGAAAGGTGAAAATATCTGGTACCGACTTCTGCCCATTTCTATCCCTAACCTATTAATTGGTCCTGACAAGGAATAACTCTTCTTTCAGGTTAATTTTAGTGCTGGGCACATTCAGAGCAGAGGGAGAAAGCATCAATCAACACCACTTGGTTTCCCCCCAACCCCAACCTAAAATAGCCAGGTCACTGAGGGAAAACTGCTAAAAGCTGCATGCTAGTCTAGTTGCCTCCCCCCTTCCACTTCTTCCAGCTCTTGCAGCCTCTGACTATAAAAACAGAAGCCCCTTTTTGTGAGTGTTGTGGGGAAGGGGCAGAGGGGGAGGTGGAGAGAGGATTAGAATTTAAACAGCTGGTTTAAAAAAAAAAAAAAGAATGTTTGAATTGAGCAATTAACTGGTACTTTGTTAATGAAATAATTTAAAAGGATTTTTAAAAAGATTGGAAGTAGTCTGAGATTTGTATTTCTTCTGTTATTTCAAATACTTTTAAAAGGTTGATTAGTTTCACCTAACATTTAGACTATTTTTAAACGAAAAAAACACTAAAAGTGAGTTGAATTCAATTATTATTTTTAAAATGTTGTTTCTCTTGGATTCTATCATAGCATTTTGTAGGAGCTTAGTAGTCAGGATAAGTTTTCTTCTGAGGGCTAAGTTGCTTTTGACTGAGGAAGAGTGGCAGATAGGTTCCTCCAGGGTGATGTGCTGCGAGGTGCTTTTATCAATACCTAAAGATTTAAACTCAAAGAAGGAAACAGTACCTAAAGTTTTTGGAACGAGGATGTCCTGTCTAGCCACCCTCTTCCTTTTCTCCAGCGGAACGAACAAAGGATTGGGAGACAGGGCTACTATTTAGGGAGAGCCAAGGTCTACCAATAGCTTTTCTGAGACTATCTTTTAGCCCTTTCAAAAATCCACACACATCACCCAGACAATTCCCCAGGCAACAGATCCACACAGTCTAGCCAAGAGAATTCCCCCCACCCCCGACTTAATTTTCTCGAATTCTCTTTACTCTTCAGTTTGTTTTTCATTGAAAAATGTTTACTGAATGCCTACTATGTGGTAGGCAGCGTTTCCAGCTCATTGGCTTGGTTTATTTAAAAATCATGCTGTGAGCAAGAGCTGACAAAATACGAAGTCAGATGGAGGGGGGGTGTCGAGAGAGGGGCATGCAGCTGTCTTCCACCTTCACGCGCAGAAAATTTTTTTTCTAGTAAGCAACTAGTAACAGTATTTTAATTCCTGCTGCTTCCTTGGAGGGGGGATGTCACACACACACACAAATGCTACCGACATGTGGCTATCTAGAACAAAACGCTGATTTGGGAGAGTGGGTTCTGAAGGTGGTGGAGACACAGAAAACAGAGTTGGAAACCCTCCCCGCCCCCACGTCCCAGCCCCGCCGGGAAAACGGGAAGGGGGGCGGGGGACACAAAGGTGCTGGGTGTTGTCTTTTGAAACTCCCGACTTTTTGAACGGTGTGAAATCATCCGGCGGCAGCGCGGTGAGTCGAAGTCGGAGTTGGCTTAATGGACTCTGCAAACGAAAAAATAACAATAAAAAAATTCAAGCCATTCACATCGGTGCAGTCAACACGTGTTATAGAGTCGAGCCGGGCCGCAGGAGACTGAGACAATGGGGTCGGGCCGGGGGAAGGGGAGAGTAACCCCCTTCCTCACCTGCCCTCGCAGTGCGCGCGCCCCGGACAATCGCCCGCCCTCCCGCCGAAGACCCAGCACCGCCCGCTTCAGGGGAGACTACAGCTTTCGTGGGGGGCCCGCTCCCTTCTTCTCCAGGATGGCGAGGCAGGGGTCTCGGGGGGGTCTCTCCGGCCGCGGTCTCCTCTACCTCCCGGCGCAACCTCAGCCCAGGGCGCTGGCAACTCGGCGTTGCCGGGCGCCGGGCGGGGGAATCCCGGGCTTGCGCGTGCAGCGCGCGTCCCGCGCTCCGTGCGTATCCGGGACTCCGAGCGTGCGGCCCCCTCCCCCACCGCCCAGACGGGGTGCGCCTGCCCACGTGTCGCCCCTCGCCCAGTCCGGTCCTTTCCTGGGGCTCGCCGAGCCGGAACGTGAAGGTCCGAGCGAGGGAAGGGACCTGGGCGGATCCGCTCCCCCCTCCCCACGCGCGGCCCGGGGAGCGCCGCCGCCCCATCCCCGGCGCTCCCGCCCCTAGCTTCCTCGAGCGCGGAGCGGAAATTACCCCCTCCCCCCGCCGCTGACCTGGGGACGTGGGCGGGGCTTCGCGCTGGGCCCCCGCCCTCCGCCTGCCTTTCAGACCCGCACCCCGAACAAAGTTGCGAGACCACCAGGCTGCGCGTGGAGAGCCGCTCCCGGTGTCCCGCGTGGGGCCGGCGCTGGGCTCCACCTGCCCGCCCTTCGCATCGGGAAGGGATGAGGACCCTCGGGGTGTCCACGCGCCCAGTCCCTCCAACCCCCCCTGGCCTCGCAAGCGCTAGTCCCGGGGACCACCCCTTTCGTCTCTCTCCCACCCGGCTGGTGTTTCTGGGGTTCTCTGGGGCCGGGGTGGCACGTTTCTCTCGGAACCCCGGAATGCTGTCTTTCAGCCGCCGCGCTGGGTGCGAGCCACTCTTTCTTCCGTGGGGATGCCTCGTTCCCCCTCGCTGTCCCGCGTGTTTCCAGCTCACGGGTCCCGCGCTCTCAGGGTCCGCGGGATCTGGACCTGGGAGGCCCTGGGAGGTTCGTGGGGGATGTAGCGGGGAAGCGGAGACCCCTGACTTAGAAATGTCGGGAGCAGGCATCTTTCTTTCCCATCAGTTGCTCGTGTGACCCCCTCTTGAAGACCCCCGAGTCTTCGGCTTCTTTGTCTCGGCCGTCCCCCGCCTGTCAGTCGCTAGCAGTTTTAACCCGGTGGGTTGCGCAACCCAGACCCCACAAACGAATAAAAAATAACCGCACGTTTTGCTCCAAGATTGGGGAGACTCGGGGTGCCACCGCCCTCCCCCAGTTCAGGCTAGGGTGGGAAGATGGGTGGGGGCGGGGCGCTCCCTTAAGGGCCAGGTTCTTGCAAAGGAGGAGGGGGCGAGGAACGCTCTGGGGACCCTGCTTCCACCGTCCTGGTTTAGGTCTGGAGTGCACAGAGTGCCCCCCGAAACGAGAGGTTGTTGGATCTGTCCAGGTTGGAGGGGCTCAGGGGACCGATGGCGTCGGGGGGGTCTTCTCTGCAGGGTGGGTGGGTGGGTGGGTAGGGGCTTGTCACCACGTGGCTTCGCCTTTTTTTTTTTTCCCCTGCTCCATTTTTTTTTTTTTTCAAGTCGATTTTATTTAGAGGCGGCGCCAGGGCGGCCGCGGAGAAACGTGACACACCAGCCCGCTCGCAGGGGTTTCGGACCGAAGGGAAGGAGCCGCGCCGCGTCGTCCGGCCTCCCACCAAGAGCCGCGGATCCTTCCTTCTCTCGTGCTCTCCCCGAACTCCCCCGCGCCCGCCCCCGCGCGCCCGGCGCCCGCCCTCGGCGCCCGGAGCTCCGGACAACTTCAGGGGTGGGGTACGCAGAAAGTTTGCGGCCGTCCTCTCGGCCTAGCCCGCGCCTGCCAGTTCGGCCTCGCCCCGGACCGCGTCCTGCGCGCACACCACCACCATGAACAAGCTCTACATCGGCAACCTCAACGAGAGCGTGACCCCCGCCGACTTGGAGAAAGTCTTCGCGGAGCACAAGATCTCCTACAGCGGCCAGTTCTTGGTCAAATCGGGCTACGCCTTCGTGGACTGCCCCGACGAGCACTGGGCAATGAAGGCCATCGAAACTTTCTCGGGTAAGACACGGCCACCTCCCCGGAAAAAGCACCAGGAAATCCCGGAACAACGGAGACCTGCTCCTCTTTTCTCGACCCGCCAACCCACCCCACCCACCCCCGGCCCGCGGGGCTTGGCGTCGGGACTTGGCCTCCCCTGACCTCCCTCGACGCCCCCTGCCCCTGGCAGAGCTATGTGGGGGTTCCTCCCTCTCCCCAGCTTTGCCCCAGCAGCTCGGGGTTCCTTAATCCCCCCGACGGCGCGGGAGCCCGAGGGCACTGGTGGGGTCCTCGGGACCCGCAGACCGCGGTCCAGGCGTGTTCTCTGCAGGGTCCCCCTCTCCTGCAACTGAACGCCCCCCCATCTGCGCCCCCCCACTTCCCGGCTCTCCGCCCTAGGCCTCTGCAGATGTGTTGAGGGTCCCCGCACCGTCTGCGATCGATCTCCGGGGCTCGTCTCTGGCAGGACGTGGGAGGAAGGGGCTCCCGACTCCAGCCCAGGGCCTCGGGCTTGAGCCATTTTGATTTGAAAGTGGGGCGTGAGCGGGATGGCGTGGCGGCGGCAGAGGCAGCTCCGGGTCGCCATGCTGCTTTCCGAGACGCCCGGGCTGGGCCGAGAGGCGCGGGGCGGCCGCGGAGGACCCTCCCCACCGGGCCTCCGCTGCTCCGCCGGCCCCGACAGGTGACCGCCCCGCCGCGCGAAGCTCTTCTCCGTGGCCCAGCAGAATAATAAAGTTGAATTCTCAACTCAACACCCCGCTTTTCGGGAACCGGGGTGCCCTTTCTTTCCTGGCGCCTTTCCCATACTTCGGGGAGCGGTGAAAGCAGCGCGCGCACACAAATGGCCTCACACCTTTCCTCAGTCTGGCTTCCCACAGCAGGCCATTCAAATAGCAACGTGGTTCATGAAAATAAAAGAGAAATTGGGAAAAACAACAAAATTCTAGGTTCTACCATGGTCAGAGCACCCAGCACCCCCAGCACCCCCCCACCCCCCCACCCCCGCTTAGGCAGCTAGTTCCTGGATTCCTAGGAATGTCTCGAATCCCAGGAACTCTTGAAATTTCCCTAAAGTCGCTTCCCCGTTTCTAGCCCCCTCCCAACCCCCGTACACTCATTTATGCCGTTTTTTTCTTTTTCTTTTTATCTTCAGGGAAAGTAGAACTGCAAGGAAAACGCCTAGAGATTGAACATTCGGTCCCCAAAAAACAAAGGTAGGAAGAGAGGTCATCTTGGGGGGCTGAGAGGGGTGTTTGGGGGTCCGTAGCGTTTCCAGGGGAAGAAACCCATTACTGGCCTTCCCACCCCCAACTCCGGATGTTGGGGGCTGGGAGAGAAGATTGGGCCAAGATCTTGCAATGGATGGTTTACAGCTTGTAAAAAAAAAAAAAAAAAAAAAAAGTTGGGTCTGCGGTGACCTAAAAGATGTTACTTTAGAAATTAAAGGAGAAAAAAATCAATATGGTAGAAGCCTTGTGGAGTTGATTCAAAGTGTGGGGCCATTTTTGTAGGGAAACTTAAACTTAAAAAAATCTATGAAGAGTTCAAACTCATGGCGGTGGCGATTTCTGCAACTTCCTATCTTCCTCCTTTTATCTTATTATTTACACCTCATAATTTGTAAGTGGATTTAGGGGAGTCCCTTTTTACATGTTGTGGGATGAATAATGAGCTTCCTGCCCCTACGAGAATTTCTTTATATTAGCGCTTTATTTATATTTTCGTAACTGCCATAGATTTCCCCTCACAGGCCCCCATCTCCAGTCCCCCACATTTTATACTGCCCCCCAACTGGATTTTCCAAAGAATATGCTTTAGCTGTTCTATCCCTGACCACCCCCCACCCCCACTCCTTCAGCCCATTGTTCGAAGGGACCATCTGGGGTGAGAGCTTTGTGCTCAGGCTGTGAGCTAGGGCTCTTTGGAGGGTCTAGAACTCCATGGATGAATGTGTGTGTGTGTGTGTGTGTGTGTGTGTGTGTGTGTGTGCGCGTGCGCGTGCGCGCGCGCGCGCTGTACTTTTTTGTTGGGGTTGGGGGGAGAAGGCTTTTTAAAAGATCTGGAAAGTTAAGCTAAATACCTGAAGTAAAACCACTGCTGTAAATTGGAATTATTGTATCTATAGATAATCAATACAGCTTGTGTCTATGTTTATAGAGCTTGCGATTTAACCTCAAATGCTTGAAAAAATATTCTGTTATTGGAAAGGCACTTAGAATTAAGAGCAAAGGGGGGGGAAGTAAAATTGGAAGGGAAGAAGCCTTATTTTGGAACATTTCCTGGAGGTGAGAATAACATTGATAACAGATTTCTTGAAGATTATGGGTACTTGCATTTAAAGCTGTGTTGATGGAATTCTGAAATGTATGACATTTTTCCCCCTTTGCTCTTGAGGATGGTTTAACATTTAAATCAAAAGAAGTGGAAAGCTAAAGAAATGGCAAAATATGGTGGGATGGAACTCAAAACATTTATATTTTAATTTTCATGGTGGCCTGTATTTATGGATCTTTTTCTTCAAGCCATCTGCTTGCCTTTAAGCCACTTCTAGACTGTGTCTTGCTCCCTCCAAAATGCATTACTGAGGGCTCTTTTGAGTTGGAATGGTAAAAAGGTTAGTGAGGAGACTTTTTAATTTTCCTTTTCACGCCCATATTAAGTTAGATCTTTTGTGTGTTGTCCTTTTTCTGAAAAGTTTTTTGAATCCAAGCATTAAATAAGTTTCTTTTATTTTTTTCTTTTTGGGTTATATTTAACATTTCTATCACGAATCAATTTTTGAAGTCTCGGTGTTTTTCTTAAAAAGTTTGTTTTCATGAAGTTTGCTGTATTTTGTGTTCTTTGAGGAGCATGTTGTGGTGTGTCTAGTCTGTATCTGAAAGTTTCTTGAGTTGAGTTTGTTACTGACTTTTTCAGTCTCTTGGACGTACAGAAGAGAAATTTGGTCTTAACTAACATAATCTAAGTAAAATAAACCACTCCAGAGATGTATTTTGTGTTTAGTTGTTTTTCACCTTTTTAAATTGATTGTTAATACCCAGTTGCAAATGACTTGTGATTTACATTTCTAAGAGGCTTAAAAAAACTCAGTTACCTGTTCAGTTCAAGTCTTCTTTTCCTCCCTAAAGGGGGGGAACCAAACAAAAGGCATAAGACTGAAGGTGGTCTGCCGGGCATGCCTTTAATCCTAGCACTTGGGAGGCAGAGGCTGGCGGATCTTTGTGAGTTCAAGGCCAGCCTGGTCTACAGAGTTCCAGGACAGCTGGGGCTACAGGGAGACCCTGTCTCGAAAAGACCAAAAAAAAAAAAAAAGACTGAAGGTGTCACAAAGTTTATAGAATGCTTGTGTAGCATGCAGAGAGCTCTAGGGTTCGGTCCTCAGTGTGGTGGCACTCACCTGTAATCCCAAAACTTGGGAGGTTTAGAGGAAGGAGAATTGGAAGTTCAGTGTCATCCTTGACTACATACTAAGTTTGAGGCCAACCAGCTTGGGATGCATGACTTTATACCCTAGCCCCCAACACACAAACACACACAGCCAGTCATGCGTGTCTAGTCAGTTGATTTTCAGCAAGTGTTAGATTAATTCATTGGTGGAGGGGGGTCATTTCAACTCAAAATATACAATAATTTAGATGAACGTGGCCAAAAAGATTTTCATGTTAGGGCTGTGACTCAGTAATAGTACTTACTCCTCTCTGAAATGTTCAAAATTCAATTTTAGATCTGTCAGAAGAGATAAAACTGGAATAACTGAAGATAGAAAAGAATGGTTTCATAATCTTTTTTTTTAATAAGAATTTTCACATCTCTATCACAAGTCAACATTAAGAAAATAAAAGGGGCTGAGCACTCGGGAGGCAGAGGCAGGCAGATCTCTGTGAGTTCAAGGTCAGCCTGGTCTACATAGTGAGCTCCAGGCCAGCTGGGACTAAAGGGAGACCCTGTCTCAAAAAGACCCCCCCCATAAAAAAAAAAAAGGATCGTCAGGTGGGATAATCCTTACCTGTTCCTCCTTTTGGAGGGCATATAGAAAATGATGATTGGAGTTTGCATGATTAGCTTCTCTGCCTTAAAAAAAAAGGAAGCCGGGTGTGGTGGCACACGACTTTAATCCCAGGAGGCAGAGGTAGGCAGATCTCCCTCCGTGAGTTCAAGGCCAGCCTAGTGTGCATAGTTAGTTCCAGGAAGACCTTGTCTCAAAAAAGAGCNCCTTTTTTTTTCTTCCCCTGCTCCATTTTTTTTTTTTTTTCAAGTGATTTTATTTAGAGGCGGCGCCAGGGCGGCCGCGGAGAAACGTGACACACCAGCCCGCTCGCAGGGGTTTCGGACCGAAGGGAAGGAGCCGCGCCGCGTCGTCCGGCCTCCCACCAAGAGCCGCGGATCCTTCCTTCTCTCGTGCTCTCCCCGAACTCCCCCGCGCCCGCCCCCGCGCGCCCGGCGCCCGCCCTCGGCGCCCGGAGCTCCGGACAACTTCAGGGGTGGGGTACGCAGAAAGTTTGCGGCCGTCCTCTCGGCCTAGCCCGCGCCTGCCAGTTCGGCCTCGCCCCGGACCGCGTCCTGCGCGCACACCACCACCATGAACAAGCTCTACATCGGCAACCTCAACGAGAGCGTGACCCCCGCCGACTTGGAGAAAGTCTTCGCGGAGCACAAGATCTCCTACAGCGGCCAGTTCTTGGTCAAATCGGGCTACGCCTTCGTGGACTGCCCCGACGAGCACTGGGCAATGAAGGCCATCGAAACTTTCTCGGGTAAGACACGGCCACCTCCCCGGAAAAAGCACCAGGAAATCCCGGAACAACGGAGACCTGCTCCTCTTTTCTCGCCCCTGCCAACCCACCCCACCCACCCCCAGGCCCAGCGGGGCTTGGCGTCGGGACTTGGCCTCCCCTGACCTCCCTCGACGCCCCCTGCCCCTGGCAGAGCTATGTGGGGGTTCCTCCCTCTCCCCAGCTTTGCCCCAGCAGCTCGGGGTTCCTTAATCCCCCCGACGGCGCGGGAGCCCGAGGGCACTGGTGGGGTCCTCGGGACCCGCAGACCGCGGTCCAGGCGTGTTCTCTGCAGGGTCCCCCTCTCCTGCAACTGAACGCCCCCCCATCTGCGCCCCCCCACTTCCCGGCTCTCCGCCCTAGGCCTCTGCAGATGTGTTGAGGGTCCCCGCACCGTCTGCGATCGATCTCCGGGGCTCGTCTCTGGCAGGACGTGGGAGGAAGGGGCTCCCGACTCCAGCCCAGGGCCTCGGGCTTGAGCCATTTTGATTTGAAAGTGGGGCGTGAGCGGGATGGCGTGGCGGCGGCAGAGGCAGCTCCGGGTCGCCATGCTGCTTTCCGAGACGCCCGGGCTGGGCCGAGAGGCGCGGGGCGGCCGCGGAGGACCCTCCCCACCGGGCCTCCGCTGCTCCGCCGGCCCCGACAGGTGACCGCCCCGCCGCGCGAAGCTCTTCTCCGTGGCCCAGCAGAATAATAAAGTTGAATTCTCAACTCAACACCCCGCTTTTCGGGAACCGGGGTGCCCTTTCTTTCCTGGCGCCTTTCCCATACTTCGGGGAGCGGTGAAAGCAGCGCGCGCACACAAATGGCCTCACACCTTTCCTCAGTCTGGCTTCCCACAGCAGGCCATTCAAATAGCAACGTGGTTCATGAAAATAAAAGAAAATTGGGAAAAACAACAAAATTCTAGGTTCTACCATGTCAGAGCACCCTCACACAGCCCAGCCCCCCCAACCCCCCCACCCCGCTTAAGGCAGCTAGTTCCTGGATTCCTAGGAATGTCTCGAATCCCAGGAACTCTTGAAATTTCCCTAAAGTCGCTTCCCCGTTTCTAGCCCCCTCCCAACCCCCGTACACTCATTTATGCCGTTTTTTTCTTTTTCTTTTTCATCTCAGGAAAGTAGAACTGCAAGGAAAACGCCTAGAGATTGAAATCGGTCCCAAAAAACAAAGGTAGGAAGATGAGGTCAAATCTTGGGGGGTTGAGAGGGTTATGTTATGGGGAGTCCTTAGCGTATCCAGGGGAAGAAACCCATTATGGCCTGCCCACCCCCAACTCCGGATGTTTGTGGGCTGGGAGAGACGATTGGGTCCAGATCTTTGCCACATGGATGGTTTCAGCTTTGTAAAAAAAAAAAAACAAACAAAAAAAAAGTTGGGTCTTGATGCGGTAGACCCTAAAGATGTTACTTTTATAGAAATTAAAGGAAAAGAATAAAATAATGAGAAGCCTTTGTGGAGGTTGCAATCAAAGTGTGGGGCCATTTTGTGTAGGGAAAACTTAAACTTAAAAAAATCTATGAAGAGTTCAAACTCATGGCGGTGGCGATTTCTGCAACTTCCTATTCTTCCTCCTTTATCTTATTTATTTACACCTCATAATTTGTAAGTGGATTTCGGGAGTCCCTTTTTACTGTGTGGGATGGAATAATGAGCTTCCTGCCCCTACGAGAATTTCTTTATATTGCGCTTTATTTATATTTTCGTAAACTGGCCATAGGGATTTCCCTCACAGGCCCCATCATCTCCAGTCCCCCACATTATTATACTGCCCCCAACTGGATTTTCCAAAGGAATATGCTTTAGCTTTCTATCCCTGACCAACCCCCACCCCCTCATTCCTTCAGTCCCATTGTTCGAAGGGACCATCTGGGGTGAGAGCTTTGTGCTCAGGCTGTGAGCTAGGGCTCTTTGGAGGGTCTAGAAACTCCAGGATGAAATGTGTGGTGTGTGTGGGTATGTGGTGTGTGTGGTCGTGATCATGCGCAGGCTGCGCGCGCGGCGCTGTACTTTTTTGTTTTTGGGGTTGTGGGGGAGAAGGCATTTTTAAAAGATCTGGAAAGTTAAGCTAAATACCTGAAGTAAAACCACTGCTGTAAATTGGAATTATTGTATCTATAGATAATCAATACAGCTTGTGTCTATGTTTATAGAGCTTGCGCTTGAACCTCAACATGCTTGAAAAAATCTTCTGTTATTGGACGGCCTTAGAATTAAGAGCAAAGGGGGGGGAAGTAAAATTGGAAGGGAAGAAGCCTTATTTTGGAACATTTCCTGGAGGTGAGAATAACATTGATAACAGATTTCTTGAAGATTATGGGTACTTGCATTTAAAGCTGTGTTGATGGAATTCTGAAATGTATGACATTTTTTCCCCCTTTGCTCTTGAGGATGGTTTAACATTTAAATCAAAAGAAGTGGAAAGCTAAAGAAATGGCAAAATATGGTGGGATTGGAACTCAAAACATTGTATATTTTAAATATTTTCATGGTGGCCTGTATTATGGATCTTTTTCTTCAAGCCATCTGCTTGCCTTTAAGCCACTTCTAGACTGTGTCTTGCTCCCTCCAAAATGCATTACTGAGGGCTCTTTTGAGTTGGAATGGTAAAAAGGTTAGTGAGGAGACTTTTTAATTTTCCTTTTCACGCCCATATTAAGTTAGATCTTTTGTGTGTTGTCCTTTTTCTGAAAAGTTTTTTGAATCCAAGCATTCAAATAAGTGTTCTTATTTTTTTTCTTTTTGGGTTATATTTTTAACATTTCTATCACGAATCAATTTTTGAAGTCTCGGTGTTTTTCTTAAAAAGTTTGTTTTCATGAAGTTTGCTGTATTTTGTGTTCTTTGAGGAGCATGTTGTGGTGTGTCTAGTCTGTATCTGAAAGTTTCTTGAGTTGAGTTTGTTACTGACTTTTTCAGTCTCTTGGACGTACAGAAGAGAAATTTGGTCTTAACTAACATAATCTAAGTAAAATAAACCACTCCAGAGATGTATTTTGTGTATAGTTGTTTTTCACCTTTTTAAATTGATTGTTAATACCCAGTTGCAAATGACTTGTGATTTACATTTCTAAGAAGGCTTAAAAAAACTCAGTTACCTGTTCAGTTCAAGTCTTTGGCTTTTCCTCCCTAAATGGGGGGGAACCAAAACAAAAGGCAATAGAACTGAAGGTGGTCTCCGGCATGCCTTTTCCTAGCACTTGGGAGGCAGAGCCTGGCGGTTTTGTGAGTTCAAGGCCAGCCTGGTTACAGAGATTTCCAGGACAGGCTGGGGCTACAGTGGAGACCTGGTCTCGAAAGAAACAAATAATAAAAAAAAAAAAAAAGACTGACGTGGTCTGTGGAAACCTGAAACCTGATTTAAAATTTAATGATTTCATTCTACTGTCTTTGAATCTTTGATAAATATAATTTATGCTTTTTAAAAACTCCAATAAAGGCCAGGTGTGGTGGTGCAGGCACAACCGTACTGGGAACTAGTAATGGCACCAGCCTTCACTAGTGGGAGGGGACGAAAGCAAAAAGAGAAACAACAAAAACCAATAAGCTAAAAAAAAAAGCCAATAGCTGGTGTGCACGTATCTGCTTGGGAGGCAGAGGGGGCGATTTTATCAAAGGCCAGCCTGGTTCAACGTTGAGTTCCATGGCAGCTTGGACTAACAGGGAAGACCAAAACATCATAAACAAAAAAAGACAAAAATTAAAACTAATAAAAAAAGCAGCAAATAGCTGGCGTGGTAGCGCACGCCTTTATCTAGCACTCAGGAGGCAGAGGCAGGCGCGATCTTTTGGTAGTTAAGGCTCAAGCCTGGTCTACAGAGTGAGTTCCAGGTCAGCTTGGGCTACAGGGAGACCATGTCATCGAAAAAGACCAAAAAAAAAAAAAACAAAACAGCAATATATTGTAATTTCAGAAACATGGGAGAGCCAGGAGTGGGTGTGGCGGCACGCTCCTTTAATCCTAGCACTTGGGAGGCAGGGCGGGGGGTTCATTTGTGAGTCAAGGCCAGCCCTGGTCTACAGAGGTGAGTTCCAGGGACAGCTGGGGGCTACCGGAGACCCTGTCTCAAAAAGACAAAAAAAAAAAAAAGGGAGATTGGGGCTGGAGAGATGTGCCTGTGTAAGTCCTTAAGGGTTTAAGAGTGCTGACTGCTCTTGGAGAAGACCCGGTTTGATCCCCAGCACCCAACGTTGGGGCTGAGAACCTTTTTAACTCCGTTCCAGGGAATCGCACGCCCTCTTCTGACCTCAGCGGCATTGCATGACATGGGTGCACAGCACCTACATGAAGACAGTACATTCATGCAAATAACAAAAAATAAATAAAAAAAAAAAGGAGATTGTAAATTTCACTGTTACTTTCTTCAACTAAACTCTTAGCCAGTCTTGGAATTTGGTTCACAATTTTGGCTTTTTTTTGTATATTCATTGTCAAATGTTGGTACACTGGAGAAGAAACCAAGAGCATTTTTTTTGGGGGGGGTTCTTTTTGAGACAGTCTCTCTGTAGCCCCAGCTGTCCTGGAACTCACTCTGTAAATCAGGCTGACCTTGAACTCACAAAGATCGGCCAGCCTCTGCCTCCAGATGCTAGGATTAAAGCCCTGCGCTTGGCCACAGCTGTCTTAAAGATGCTCTTGGATGCCGGGCGTGGTGGTGGAGGCCTTTAATCCTAGCATTTGGGAGGCAGAGGTTGGCCGGTCTTTGTGAGTTCAAGGCCAGCCTGGTTTACAGAGTGAGTTCCAGGACAGCCAGAGCTGTCAAATGGTAGAAAAAATAAAAAATAAAAAGATAATATAGTCCGAGGTGTGGGTGGTGGTGCAAGCCTTTAATCCTAGCACTTGGGAGGCAGAGGCAGGCAGATCTCTGTGAGTTCAAGGCCAGCCTGGTTTACAGAGTAAGTTCCAGGACAGCCAGAGCTACAGGGAGACTGTCTCAAAAAGAACCCCCCCCAAAAAGAACGATTAATGTTAAAAATATAGAAAGCTGTACTGCATTTTTCTGGGTGATTCCAGGTTTGATGATTTCTTTAGCCAGTTAATGGTCGGTTATACTTTAAGTTCATTTAAAATGAGGTGGGCTAACATTTTGTTCTAAATTTCCTGTGATTAAAATGAAAATGTTTCTTTTCCATTTATATAAGGGCGAAAACTCCAAAAAAGAGAATGTATTCTAATGTGGTTCTGTTTTTTTTTTTTGTTTGTTTTTTGTTTTTTTTCCGAGACAGGGTCTCCCTGTAGCCCCAGCTGGCCTGGAACTCCTCTGTAAACCAGGCTGGCCTTGAACTCGAAAGGATCCGCCTGCCTCTGCCTCCCAAGTGTTAGGATTAAAGGCGTGTGCCACCATGCCTGGCGTTCCTGTTTTATATAGTTAAATTTTCTGATGTTAAAAAAAAATTTTTTTTTTTCTGGTGTTAACTTATCTGTGAAGGCTGTTTTTGTAAAAGACCATTAATATATATTTATTTATTTTATTTTTTGTCTTTTTGAGATAGGGTCTCCCTGTAGCCCTGGCTGTCCTGGAATTCTGTAGACCAGGTTGGCCCTGAACTCACAAAGATCTGCCTGCCTCTCCCTCCCGAGTGCTAGAATTAAGGTGCTCCACCTTATTGAGTGCTCCACCACGCCTGGCTAATATTTTGTTTTATTTAAAAAGTGATCTGGGCCTTTCGTGGTGGTGCACACCTTTAATCTCAGCTCTTAATCCCAGGACTCCTTAAATCCCAGCACTCAGGCTGGCAGAGGCAGGCGGATCTCTGAGTTCCAGGCCAGCTGGAACCTAAGGGACCCTGCCTCTAAAAGAAAAATGTAGAAACTTTGAAGAAATAATTGGATCACTAGATCTTTTCAAAACAAGCTAAAACTTTACCTTTAGAAATAGGTTTGCATTTAATCAAAGAGGGAACAAGCAGGCAACTTAGCAGTTAGGAGGCTGAAATGAAAGGAGGAAAGTTGAAAGATACCACTTTTATTTACTTCAATGATTATAATTTATGGATTAATGGCTAAATCCAAAAGAAAATTAATTCAGATAAGGTGAAACATAATGGGGCCTATATTCAAAAAGTAAGTTTAAAATAGAATATATCTTTTTAGTAAGAGGGATTTCTGGTTAGGTTAGTTTAAGTGAAAAAAAGCGGCTGTCTCAATTTTCTGTAGTTTTTGGAGGAAACTGGTTCCTTCCATTGTTTCCACTTAGAAATGAATTTTACAAATTTATGAACTGAATTAGTTTTATTGTTAGTAAAACCCTTAGTTTTGTAATCTGGTGGTTGTGGTTGGTATTTGGTATTTGAAGATGAGACTTTCATGAGTGTTTTTAAATGGTCCCTTGAAAGAATTTTAAGTTTCCATAACCCCTGGTTTTCTGACCCAATTAGAAAGATGAAATTTTACTCTGGTTTCTCCAACTTTTTTTTTTTTTTTTGTCTTTTCGAGTCAGGGTCTCCCTGTAGCCCCAGCTGTCCTGGAACTCACTCTGTAGACCAGGCTGGCCTTGAACTCACAAAGATCCTCTTGCCTCTGCCTCCCAAGTGCTAGGATTAAAGGCGTGCGCCACCACGCCCGGCTTGGTTTCTCCAACTTTTAAGGGAGGAAGGGAAGAACTGTAGTTTCTCTCACTAACTCATTCAAAGTCTCAACTATTCCAAATGTGTAGTTTTGATGGTATAGCTTTTGGTGGTCTTATTATAATCATGTTTTGCTGTTGAAATGCATAACATTAGTAGTTAGGAAAACCTTGGCCTGGGTGTCGTGAGGCAGAGGCAGGTGGACCTCTGTGAGTTCAAGGCAGCCTGGTCTACATAGTGAGCTCCAGGACAGCTGGGGCTACAGGGAGACCCTGTCTCAAAAAGACCAAATAAAAAAAAAAAGGTTCTGAGCTTCTAATCTTTTTTTTTTTTAATTTTATTTATTTCTGTATGTGTTATGAATGTACTGTCTGCATGCAAGTTTGTGCACCCGTGCAATGCCGCGGAGGTCAGAAGAGGGTGTCGGATTCCCTTGGAGCTGGAGTTCTCCTGGAATTGGAGTTTCAGACGGTTCTCGGCCGCCATGTGGGTGCTGGGGATCAAACCCGGGTCCTCTGTAAGAGCGGTCGGCGCTCTTACCCGCTAGGCCATCTCTCCAGCCCCTGAGCTTCTAATCTTTTAAAAGCACCTTAGTAGATCACTTGAATCTATTTGATGTGAGAGCGCACCTCGCGTGTGCGTGTGCATGTGCGCGTGTGTGTGACAGAGTCTCCCTGTAACCTCAGCTGTCCTGGAACTCACAATGTAGACCAGGCTGGCCTTGGATTCAGAGAGATTCTGCTTGCCTCTGCTTCCTGAGTGCTGGGATTACAGGCGTGGGCCACCATGCCCAGTTTGGGCACTTTTCATTTAAAACATTTTGTTTATTCTGTATTTCACAGTGTAACAGCCCGTTGACAAAGATAGCTTTGAGACCGGCTGGCTGGTTGATTCACTTTTTTTGGGGGGGGGGTCTTTTGGAGACAGGGTCTCCCTGTAGTCCCAGCTGTCCTGGAACTCACTCTGTAGACCAGGCTGGCCTTGAACTCACAAAGATCCACCTGCCTCTGCCTCCTGAGTGCTAGGATTAAAGGCTTGCACCACCATGCCCGGTGGTTGATTCACTTTTTAAAAAAACATAGAAAAAATTTAATTGAAGAGGAGGGGGACCAGCAAGTGCTGTGTTTAGAGACATGGGTTTGACTGTAGCCCAGGCTGATCTGGAACTCAGTTTGTGGTCCAGGCTGGTTTTCAACTGAAGGCCTCCCCAGTGCTTTGATGACAGGCTTGAGCCACCAGTCCTGGAGAGCCATTCCAGTTGAAGAAGTATCTTTTGGTCCAGACCTTTATTGGTTTGTGTGTGGAAGGTGGCAGGGATGGTGTCATAAGAAAAAAATGAATGAACCGAAAGGCGTTTGAGACTGACATTTTATCCCAGGTGTTACAGTTGTCTTGTTTGGTTAACATCCTCTTGAAGGGTTCCTAAAACGTGGCTAAAGTCGTTTTAGAAAGTGAAGCTTAGATTGTGGAGTGGGAGTGTTTAGGAGAGAAAAGAGGAAGCCGGTGAAAGGCTGACCCTAGTGAGGGATTGGAGATTGGGCAGATTTCCCGCCTCGCTTTTAAAGAGCCGCCGAGGCTCTCGGCCACGTTCAGTCTCCGGGTTTAGGAGGCCGCGGTGCAGCTCCTGGCGTGGCTATTTCTGCTTTTGGAACTGTTGGACCTACATTTCCCATTGGAAAACAAAAAGATGGTGGGAGAGGGGAAGGTGGCCGCGGCGTTCAAGGCTCTTCCTGGAGAGCTGGCCGCCTGGCCTGACCTTCCCACCCATAAACGCTCGCACCCGGCCCCTCCTCCCGCTGCGCTGCGAGGGGCCGCCCGCCTTCCTTTTAATAAACCCTGGCAGAGGACATCCGCTCACCGCGTCTGTGAGTCCTACTTCCTTTTCCAGGGTCCCCCGATCCCAGCCTGCATGAGGACTTAATTCCTGGGACCCCATCCCAAACTTCATCAGCCTCTTTCCCAAGGTGGAAGGCTCCAGTTGTGGAGTCAGATCCCTTCCAAGACCTTCCTTTTCTGAGGCAAGAAAGTCCCAGGGGGTCAGTGTGAAGTAAAAGAGGAAGAGGGAAATTGAGAGAAAGGAGCTAGCAAATGGAGGGGCCTCAAGGGCTTACCCCTGCCCAGATTCTGCGAGCCCCTTGGTCTGGGAATAGAACCCGCATTGTCAACAGTGTCAATTTACCGAATCGGACACGTTTACAGAATGGATTGTCTGATTGCATGTTGCGAAGGCTTCAACAGAAACTGAGTAATAATAATGAAAAGGTTCTGTGGGTATTTTTTTTTTAATGGACAAAATAGACAAAACAGTCTTCCAACCAGACGCTGACTGGGTCTGCTTTGAGGAACTTTACCAGTGACTTCACGTTAGTAGGAAGCTTGTTCTCATCCATTTCCACTTTTCAAAACCTTTACCTCTCTACACCTCTTAAAACATCTCTCAAACTGGGCACGCCTTTAATCCCAGCACCTGTGAGGCGGGTAGATCTCTTACTTCAAGGCCAGCCTGGTCTACATAGTGAGAGAGTTTCAGGCCAGGTGGGAAGACCCTTTCTCAAAAACAAAAACTTGGGGGGGGGGGAACACACACAGGGTAAAGTACGAGCTCATTTGGTTGTTGATAAAGTTTGATTTGGCCATAAATGATCCTATGAAACACTTGTGCAGCAGTTTTAAGAATGGATTGCCTGCGGGGTGATATCAGTCCTTTTCTATCCTAGGATAATTTGGATGGTCCTTGAGGCTTTACTTTAATCAAAAAGGACTTCAGGGTGTGGTGGAACACACCTTTAATCCCTGCACTTTGGAAGGAGAGGCAGGCAGATCTCTGTGTTCAAGGCCAGCCTGGTCTACATAGCGAGTTCCAGGACAGCTGGTGCTACAGTGGGACCCTGTCTCAAAAAGACCAAAAAAAAAACCCAAACAAACTATACCATTAATAGATGGAAATAGTCCTTTTAGTATTGAAATTTATTGCACAGCCAGCTTTGTAAGACCTGTGTCTTTCTTTGCAGTGTAGTATTTGTTATAAATACAACAGACTAGGGCTGGAGAGATGGCCTAGCGGTTAAGAGCGCCGACTGCTCTTACAGAGGACCCGGGGTTCAATCCC
Source organism: Rhizomys pruinosus (assembly GCA_009823505.1). Taxonomy (NCBI): domain Eukaryota; kingdom Metazoa; phylum Chordata; class Mammalia; order Rodentia; family Spalacidae; genus Rhizomys; species Rhizomys pruinosus. The sequence continues at coordinate 146,800 of VZQC01012163.1, forward strand.
CAGCACCCACATGGCGGCCAAGAACCGTCTGAAACTCCAATTCCAGGAGAACTCCAGTTCCAGGGGAATCTGACACCCCCTTCTGACCTCCGCGGCATTCACGGGTGCACAAACCTGCATGCAGACAGTACATTGATACACATACAGAAATAAAAAAAAAAATGCAACAGGCTAGAACAAACTTTCTCTCTAAACATGATTATGGCTAAATCACAGGGTTTTCAAGGTAGGTTTGGACCTATAATTTTTCTTTTTTTTTTTTTTTTTGGTCTTTTTTCGAGACAGGGTCTCCCTGTAGCCCCAGGCGTCCTGGAACTCACTCTGTAGACCAGGCTGGCCTTGAACTCACAAAGATCCGCCTGCCTCTGCCTCCTAAGTGCTAGGATTAAAGGCGTGCGCCACCACGCCCGGCTGGACCTATAATTTAACATAGCTAAGAGAACAATCTGAGGTATAACTGCATGCGGACATCAGAGATACAGTCAAGTGCAGAAGTTTAGTCCCAGGAGCACGGCTGGCCATCAATCAACTGGTTTTTGAATGAAATACAGAGTAAACATCTGGATGGTTTAAAATAATTTTATTTCTTTGAGAAAGGGTTTCACTGTGTAGCCCTGGCTGTCCTGGAACGTCCTATGTAGACTAGGCTGGCCTCCTGAAATTTTTTAATAATTCACTCAAGGCGGTTGCCACCATGAGTGACTTATTGAAAAAGATTTTTTTGACTGGATTATTCATGATAGTTTCAAGACTCACTTGAACATAATTATCAAGCAGGTGACATTTGAGCTGTGACCAGGGCTTATTGGGAATTTTTGCTCAGTGTTTGGGAAAGGTTGTGGGCAAGTTTTCTCTTTAACCTGAAAGTGGCAAACAGCACAGGAAGTTCCCCTGTTTTCCTTACACGTATTGTCTGTTCTTGGGCTTCATCTAGTCTACTTTAGGAAAGAGGTAATTTTTGAATATTTTAATTTTGAATTAAATCCAGATTAAAAATTGTGAAATGGCTGGGCGTGGTGGCGTACGCCTTTAATCCCAGCACTTGGGAGGCAGAGGCAGGCGGATCTTTGTGAGTTCAAGGCCAGCCTTGAACTCTACAGAGTGAGTGCCAGGACTGCTGGGGCTACAGGGAGACTCTGTCTCAAAAAGACCAAAAAAAAAAAAATTGTGAAATGAAAAATGTTCAGTCCAGGAACTGAGAGATGACTCAGAAGTTAAAGAGCACTGGCTGCTCTTGTAGAGGACCAGGATTTGATTCCTAGCATCCACCTGGTGGCTAACAACCATCCCTACTTCCAGTTCCATTGAATCCAGTGACTTTTGACCTCCTCAGACATTGTAAGACAAAGGTGCACTTACATACTGGCAGTACACTCACACACATAAAAAATAATGAAAAAAAGGAGAAATGTTCCATAGGTGCAAAATTTGAGTGGATGTCCTGGTTTAGTTGATTGGCTAAAGTTTGAATCTTTAAGAAGAAAAACTGGGGCTATAGAGATGGCTCAGTGGTTAAGAGCACCGACTGCTCTTGCAGAGGCCCCGGGTTGGATTCCCAGCACCCACATGGCAGCTAAGAACTGTCTTTAACTCTGGAGGCTGTGGCAGGTGAATCTCTGCCTTGGGAGAGCAACTCAAACAGGATGGTGAACCCAGGATCTAAACTCCACAGTAGTCTATGAAATGACACCAAATTGGCATGGAAACTCAGCTCTCCAGCCCTCACCCTAGTTCCCCAAGAGCCTTACCCCAGAGACACAGGGACTGGATCTTTAAGTGGGGACTCACAATTGGTAACTTTCAGACCTGGAAGACTGAGCTTCCTTGTCAACCCCTAGAGTTGGGGCTCTGGAATGAGAGAAAAAAAAAAGTGGTTGTTGTTTTAAAAAGAAGTTACCTGCCTGGCATGGTGGTGCACGCCTTTAATCCTAGCACTTGAGAGGCAGAGGCAGGCGGATCTTTGTGAGTTCAAGGCCAGCCTGGTCTACAGAGTGAGTTCCAGGCCAGCTGGGGATATAGGGAGACCCAGTCTCAAAAAAAAAAAAGAGAAATCAGGGAATGAGAATTATTTATTTTAGGGACAAAGTCTTGCCATGTAGCCTAGGCTTGCCTAGAACTTACTAGGTTGCCTATGCTGGCCTCGCAGTTGTATCCTCTTGCCTCTCTGCTCCCCAAGGGCTGGGATTTACAGACACTTGACTACTACCTTGGCAGATATTTTTTTTCCTTCTACTGAGCTGGGGATATAAAACCCAAGAATTCAGAAAATCTTTTTAAAAAGTTGCTCTTGGGCCAGGCGTGTTGGCACACGCCTTTAATCCCAGCACTTGGGAGACAGAGGCAGGAGGATCTCTATGAGTTCAAGGCCAGCCTGGTCTACAAAGTGAGTTCCAGGACAGCTGGGGCTACAGAGACCCTGTCTGAAAAAGACCAGAAAAAAAATTGCTCTTGGGCTGGAGACACAGCTCTCTGGCTAAGGGTACTTGCTGCTTGGAAGGGCCAGGGTTGGGGTTCTAGCACCCATGTTTAGAGGCTTAAAATTGCCTCTATCTCTTTTTTAAGTTTTATTTATATTTGTATGTGTATGAATGTACTGTCTGCATGTAGACATGCATGTTAGACATGTCTGTTTGTGCACCTGTGTAGTGCAGTGCCGAGGAGGCCAGAAGAGGGTGTTGGATTCCCCTGGAACTGGAATTAAAGACAGTTCTCAGCTGCCATGTAGGTGCTGGGGATCGAACCCGGGTGCTCTGCAACAGAGCTCTTAACCGCTAGGCCATCCATCTCTCCAGCCCCAGCCTCTATCTCTAACTCCAGGGGATCTGACCAAACCTTCCTTCTGGACTCATGAACTCATGCTTATCATACACACAAACACAGACATACAGACACACTCCTCTTTTGTGTGGGGGGGCTCTTTTTAAGACAGGATATAGGGAGCTGGCCTTAAACTCACAAGATCCACCTTCCCCTTCCTCTGCCTCCTAAGTGCTGGGATTAAAATCCGGTTGAAGTGTTTGCTCTTAAAGGTTGTTTGTTTGTTTGAGTTACAGAGATGGCTCAGCTCCAGAAGGCACCACCTACCCACACACATACACACATAATTATCAAGTTATTAACTGTATGTATATAAACCCACAAAGATACACATAATTAAAAAATAATAAAATAATATTTACAGGGTTTTTGGTAGGAACTTTAACTGGTGGTGAAGAGGAGAGGAATCATTTATCACTCTTAGGGATCAGGGAATGAGGAAGCTTTCTAGGACCAGAGTCTTTTTTTTTTTTTGGCCTATGTCCCTCTATACCCCTCTCTAGGGGCCTGGAGGAGAGGTCTCCTTCACAGGAGAGCCATCCAGTCTTAAGGATGTGTACCAAGTCTGGTGTGGTACACGTCCTTAATTCCAGCATTCAGAGGCAGAGAAAGAAGGATCATAATGAAAACTTGTCTTTACAAAGGGCCTGGTATAAGCCGGGCGTGGTGGCGCATGCCTTTAATCATAGCACTTGGGAGGCAGAGGCAGGCAGATCTTTGTGAGTTCAAGGCCAGCCTGGTCTACAGAGTGAGTTCCAGGACCGCTGGGGCTACAGGGAGACCCCGTCTTGAAAAGACCAAAAAAATAAATAAATAAATAAAATAAAAAGGGCCTGGTATGGTGACACTAGCCTTTAAGACTAACACTAGGGAGGCAGAGGTAGGTGGATCTCTGTGAGTTGGTCTACCTAGTGAGTCCAGGACAGCTAAGCCTAGATAGTAGTCCCTGTCTCAAAATAAAAAAGGAAAAAAAAAAAAATAAGTAGAAGCTCAAGTTCTCTAGCTGTAAAGTAGTGCTGAGTAGCATTTAGTAGCTATTAATATTATTATAGTATTATTGCTTTGCTTTGGACATGGACTTTGCTGCCTTCTGGCCTGACAGGTCTTTGTCCTTTTTGTATGTTTCTGCTCCATAGAGTTGTCATTAGTTAGCTCTAAGAGAATTGGAATGGATCGCATGCATTCCCATTTGAAGATGTAGCCACAAGATGTTGTCCAATGCATTAGATTAAGGTTTGGTTTTTTTTTTTTTTTTGGTCTTTTCGAGACGGTCTCCCTGTAGCCCCAGCTGTCCTGGAATTCGCTCTGTAGACCAGGCTGGCCTTGAACTCACAAAGATCCGCCTGCCTCTGCCTCCCAAGTGCTAGGATTAAAGGCGTGTGCCACCCTGCCCGGCTTAGATTAAGGTTTTTAAGTATACTTAAACATGGTTGGCAAATTTGCATTTTAGTTACTTAATTAATTTATCTATTGGTTTTTTTTGAGACAGGGTCTCCCTGTAGCCCCAGCTGTCCTGGAACTCACTGTATAGCCCAGGCTAGCCTTGAACTCAGTGATCCACTTGCCTCTGCCTCCCAAGTGCTGGGATCAAAGGTGTGCACCACCATGCCCCACCCACATTATTTTTTTAACCTTGTTGCTGTTGCTGCTGCCTTGGTCTTACTGTGTTGTATAGCACAGGCCGGCCTAGAATTCATGTTCCTAGGCATGTGTTTTATTCATGGCTAGGCATGTTGAAGGGGATTGTGTGCTTGGATAACTTGATAATCCGTGGTCTGAAAGGTGGGGGGAGGAGGGAGAGACGGACAGAGAGAGGGGAAGCTTCCCAGGGCAGCTCTCCAGAACCCCCACATCAGGAACTCTAGTATAACTTTTGAATGTCTTCTCCTATAGTCTTGGATGTGGGGGTGCAGTGGGAAATGGCCAGATTGCTCCTTAGGAGAAACTAATCATTTTGTATATTTTCCTTGATTCCCTGAACCCTTGTCCAGGTCCCTAGCTGAAATTTCAGTTACTATTCAAGGTGTAGGTGAGAGAGAAGGCTTGTGGGGAGAAAACCATTACATCTGCAGATGACTGTAGAAGAATCCTGGGGGAGCTGGGCATGGTGGCATACACCTTTAATCCCAGCCCTTTGGAGGGAGAGAAGGTAGATCTCTGTGTTTAAAGTAGTCTGATCTAAGTTTTGAGGTTCAGATCAGCAAGGGCTACATTGTGAGACCCCCCTCCCCCCACACAAAAAAAACCCAAGACGAAGGAGACTGAGTTGGGAGGAAGGATAGCTTCTTTTACCCTGGTGGGAGATATGTATGTTCATCGTAATGTTCTGGGAATGTGCCTCTTTCCTTTGCCTTTGTGGTGAGTGCCCTCATTGTCTATTTGGCTCTCTGGTTTGGAAACGGCCCCCAAAGGTCCTCTAAGAACCTATGTTCTTGCCCACTTCTTTTCAGTCCTTGGTCAAAATGTGCACATCGTACCTCAGGTACAGGTGTGGGCCCAAATGTCCACGGCCCCAGCCAGAGCATGAGCCTTCTTTTACTAGGGGAAGGCTTGCCCTTCTGATCCTGATGAGATTTCTGCCGCTTTTAACTGTCTTGGGACTTTGATCACTTACTATAAAGAGTTTTTATAATTAGTTAATACAGAGTGATGTGTGTCACAGTTGGGATTGCTTCAAGGAAATGAGGGGAGATAGGAACTGAGATGGGGTGGGTGAGTGACAGAAACTTGATGTCAGTTCAGAGTTAGAAGCGTTTATTCTGCATCCTCCCTCAAGGCATCTCCAGGTCACTTGAATGGAGAAGCCCCACTTGAATATAGTAGTTGCTCTTGCAGGATTTGGAGATGGAGCCTTAGGTCAAAAGGAGAGGAGAGCCAGGGCTGTTGTTGGTTTCTCTGGCCAGTGTACTCTGAGCCAGGACTGGGTGGAGGCAGGTTGGGGGGAGCTTTCTTTTTTTGGCCAGGGTTTCCTATTGTGTTTGTTTCTTTTCTGTCCTGGGAGGTGGAACCTTGGGAACTTGCTTGAGTGGCGGGCAAGCATTCTACCATTTCAGACCATCCCTTCCCAGGGCACATTTTTTGGGGGGGTCTTTTTCAAGACAGGGTCCCCCTGTAGCCCCAGCTGACCCAGAACTCGCTGTGTAGACCTGGCTGGCCTTGAACTGCCTGCCTCTGCCTGCTTGTGATGGCCACACCCATGATCCCAATCCTGGGGAGGCTGAGGCAAGGGAATCACTGTAAATTCAAGCCTGGTCTCCGTGGTTCCAGGCCAGCCAGCACTGCACAATGACACTGTCTCACCACAAAAAAAAGAAAAAAAAAAAAAGGAAATGTATAGACTTTGGGGGTGTCATAGAGACTTGTACAAAATGAACTCTGTGGAGAGGCAGAATGGTCTTTGTGAATTCCACTGGTCTCTCTTTCCAACCTTTGCTTTTTTTTGCTGGCCATCTTTCATCTTGAATGAGTAGTTTCCTTTCCACCTTAACCAAGGGAGGAATGCTGCCCATCTAGTTCTGAAACTCCTTTGCTTTCCTTTCTGAGGAGAAAAAAATTCCACTGTCCGCTGCTTTTGCCTGGGGGTGTGAGTCTTACTAATCAGCCACTGGCTACTAAAAATTAAAATAAAATCGAAATCCACGTGAGAAAATTTAGCCAGATGGTGATGACTTTTGTGATACTTCGCATATTGTTGTAATAATTGGTACCTCTAGCCATGTATACATTCATCCACTTTTATCTATAGAATCTACTGTTGCATGACATTCCTTTTCGAAATTCTAGGAATAAAATAAGGAAGGCCTGACTTGGGCCTTAGGTTTTTTTTTTTTCTTTGAGATGAAACGGTCTTTCCAATGTTACTGAGGCTGGTCTTGAATTCTTTGGGCTTAAGTGATCTTGATCTCTCCAGCCTAGGCTCTTAAGTAGCTGGGGACTGCGAATGTGCGGATCATTGCCAGCTTTGGTATATCCAGCATGCTCATCATCTTCCAATCCTAAAGAAAGTGGGAGCCCTTTCCTCCAGTAAACATTTTTATTTATTGAGATTTTGAGTTTCATTTAGCAGCATTTGGGTCTCCTGTTCAGTCAGGGTGGGAAAGGCAAGCAAGCAGGAATAGAGAGAGGTGGGGGGAGGGAGGGAGGGAGGCTCAGGGAGTGGGGGGGGGAGAGACTGAGGCTCTCAAAGAGGGAGGGATACAGGGCAAAGTTCTTTCCACTTTTAACTAGAAGAGGAATGCTACCTAGCTGCCTTCCAGTGCTTTCTCTTTAGATCTGGGAAAGCTGTGGGACTGTATGGAGGTCCGGGGATTATGCCTTCAAAATGGGGTGGAGGAGTAGGGGCAGGCTCAGGAGAGAGGTGGCGGCTAAACTGGATTTGGACTATAGTTAGGGGGGAAAATACAGAAGTGGATTAAGAAAATCTGGTAGGTTGGCAGGGAGGGATTTGTGGGAAGGCAATTTATCTCTGGAGTTGGGGGTCTGGAGAGATAGTTCAGTGGTTAAGACCACGGGCTGCTCTTACAGAGAACCTGGGTTAGATTCCCAGCATCCACATGGTGGCTACCAACCATCCTAAACTCCAGTTCCATGGGGCTCTGATGCCCTCTTCTGACCTCCTGGGGCGTTGTATGTCATGGGTGCACTTACATGCATATATAAGTACACTTATTCATACATGTAAAAAAATAAAGTATTTTTAAAAAAGAATGGAGTTGGCATTTAGTGGGGAGAGTTACGGGGAGGTAGGAGAGATACAGATGCTCTTTTATTACCATCTGGGTGTTTTTTTTTTTAATTACCATGGAGGCTCTTATTTGAATATAGTGTGGGAGGTGAAGGAGGACCAAGGATCAAAAATTGTCCTCCTACAATTGTGTTGAGTATCTATCTACGGTTAGTTTACCGAAGTCCTCTAAGAACTACAAAGGAGCCCTAAGTGGTGGTTCACACCTGTAATCCCAGCACTTGGGAAGTAGAGGCTGCAAGATTGCCTTGAGCTCAGGATCAGACTGTCTCAACAAACAAAACCATCACAAAGGTGTTTACGTCTTCATTCCACCACATTCAGTTTAAGAACCTGAAGCCCTGAGTGGTGCTTATAACTCTGCCACGGGCCTAGGAGTGCTTGTTTTCCAAGAGGTACATTTTATCTCCCTCTTAGAGGTGGGGCTGGCTGGTCCTTAACACTCAGATGAGGCTTTCCTTGAGCTTTATTGGGAGTAGCTTAAGCTTTGCAAATAAAAATATGCCCCACATGGATCTGTCCTTGCTTTGAGCGGCCTTGCTTCCCAGGCTGAAGGAAACTAAGATGGCGGATGGATCCTAGTCATCTTCGCTTGTGTGGGCAGCAAAGTTAGGAAAAGGAATATAGTAACCTACAGAGAAGGATCTGAACGGGGGAGGAGGGAGGGAAGCGCAGAGTAGGATGAGAATGCAGGAGTCTGCCCTTCATCTAGCCCTGTGAACTCTGGCCTTCTGTTTTCTCACCTGCATTCTCTCCATCTGCAGAAACCTCATGAAATCATCTGGGTAAGTATTTTCAGATCTTACAACCTCCACCCTCTGACACTTTTCGAAGACGCAGGTTGGAGCTTATTGGTTGAGTCATTCCTTCCCTCATCTTTGTTTTCACCTCAGGGGAAATCAGGAGCTTGTGGTTTGGGGAGGGGTTTAGATGCCTTCTTTCTCCTCCTGCACCCCTCCCTGCAGCTAGGGATGAAGAGGTGACCCCTGCTAATGCCTACAGAATCATAATTCATTTTCTTCCTAGGGAGCAAGAACCCACTTATTGCTACCTTCTGGAAGGCTGGAACAAGTCTTAGGTTGTCACTGGCCAGTGTCACTTGGGCTAGTCAGTCTCTCTGGGCTCTTTTTACCGTATGCAAATGGAGTAACAGTGTTCTCAGCCTGCCTTGGTGGTTTAGAAGCTCGCATCAGCCAGGTTCATAGAGTTTGTGTGCAAAGAACTCGGTAAAGTCGGAAGTACCATGCAAAATTATTAGTGAGATAATGACACTCCAACGACATTGACAAGTAAGGCCAGCCTCGTTCCTTAGCACCCTACTCTGTATGGGAAGTAGGGTGACTCTTTAAGAACTCTGCTGTAGAGCCTTTGGAAGGCCCAGGGTACCCGATCCCTTAGTCCTACCCCCCCCCCCCACCCAAGCTCCAGTCTTCTCCGTGGGACGCCCCTCCAGCCGGGTCCTGCTCCTCTAGGTCTCCGAGGAATGCAGCCTCCCGGGCCATTTTCTCCGCAGCAGCCTCTGCGGCCCCACTCTCAGCCTTGTCTCGGCTCTACACCCCCACCCCCACCCCCACCCGGTTCCCACTTAAATGCTTGCAGGCCTGTGCGCCCGGCGGGAAGCCCCTCCCCCCAGGACCACCTCAGTCACGGCCCTGACCACAGGGAGGTCGGGGCTGGATTTACTAAAGGACCCCGGAGGGGGAGTCTGCCCCGCGCCGCCGGCCGGCTCGCCTCGCCGATGGGGTCGGGTTTCGGCCGGTGGCTCTGCAGAGGGAGGGAGGGAGAGACAAAGGGCAAAGTCCCGGTCCCCACCCCCACCCGCAGCCCCCGGCGCCGCCCATCCCCCCGGCCCTGCGCGGGCTGCCGAGGGCGGCTAGGGGCCCTCCGGACCGGCCGGGCGGCTTCGGGGAGCTGGGGCGCCTGGCTTGCCGAACGTTCGAGACTGCGGCCGGCCCCGGGAGTCGGGGCATCCTTGTCCCCCTCCCGGCGCTTTGCGGGGTGGGGAGCGCGCCCCAGGACCCCCCAGCTGCTCAGGCCTCAGCAGTTGCCGTGGGCAGGACGCCCCTCCCCCAGCTGCTCCTCCCCCCCAGCTGCTCCCCTCCCCCCGCTGCCCCCTTCCCCCACCTCAGCTGCTGCCGCCCTTCCCCTGCGTTGCCTCTTAGCTGCCCTGACTGCTCAGCTTTCCCACCATCCCTGGTCAAAGACTGTGTCCAGGGCCTAGGCCCTCCGCCCTGTCCTTCTGGGCAGGGTGGGTGAGAGCCATCTTGGAAAGCGCTGACTGTCCCGCTGCCCAGTCTCTGAACCGGAGGAAAAGGCCTTTGGAGAGGACATTTGTGGCCCCCGACCTCAAGCCAACTCGGGATGGGCAGCTCCGGAGGAGGGAGAATAGTTCCAAGAACTTTGCCACCAGTACCACGCACACTCTTAATGAACTCGCCTACTGCCAACAGGTCTTTGTTGGCCCCGAGAGGAGACAGCCGCAGGCTTTTCGTAGAGATGAGATAAATTGTGTGTGTGTGTGTGTGTGTGTGTGTGTGTGTGTGTGTGTGTTTAACGCGTATGAAGACGTGGTCTCATCCTTATCCATGCACAGTAAATGTTCTCAGCTTTACGTCAATCCTTTCTCACAGGGGAGGGCTGTGAGCTGCAGAAGCCACGTTTCTTTAGAGGCCGACCTGACTTCCTTTCCCTGGCTTCTGAGAGCTTCACCCCGAACCTTCATCTTGGCTTTCTACACTTGGCTCTCACCCCTGGATTGACTCATCTCTATTTCCAAGGCTTCGCCGTATACACATTGCTTTATACTGTTCAGCCAGCCACTACCCCCTCAGCCTGGCTTCAGGGGGTCCCCAGTGCCACACCATTTGGTTCTTAGGCTTCCTGGAGAGATGCTACATCTGTACCAGGTGGTGTGAGCTAAGACAACATCTCCGGATGAGAGGTGTGTGTGTGTGTGTTTCCGGGGGCTGTTCTATCAGAGCCTATTAACTTTTCCCACCGTCTTCCTCGGACAACCCCAGAAACTTGCCACTGCCAGGTGGAGCAGGGGAGGGGGCGGTACCCCCCAGGGCACACCTCTGTGTTCACCCAGAAGGTTCATGTGAGCAACCTCCTTTCTGTATGCCCTACTGCACCCCTCTCCGCATGTTCTCTTAGCTCCTGCAGGAATCACTCAGGTTAGAGTAAGATTCTAGACCCAGCCCTGGGTGGGGGGAGGCAGCAACCAGTTGGCTCTAGCCGATGGCGTTGAATTTGCCTGGAAAGAGATCAGCTGTCCCAGAGCTTCTGGTTTGGCTTCCTCTGGTGCTGCCCAGATGGGTAAGGGGGTAAAAAAATAAAAGCACAACCAAAAAAAAATTTTTTTTTCCTTTTGTCAACCCATTTATTCCTGAGTAAATTAAGCTAGTAAGAATTTCATAGGTGAAACTTGCTATCTCCCACTGGTCGACCATCTCCCCCTCAGCTCACACCTTTCCTGCCTTGTCTACTCTCGATCCAGCTGGTATTTTACAAGAGAAGAATGTTTGGTGACTATCCTTCTTCCTCTTTAACAGATCTCTGACAGCCATCCAGCCGTATTATAGGGTAGTTAGCTGTTCTGCAAATTAAATCTTGTGCCCAAATTAGAGCCGCATGCAGTAAAAGCCAGTTGGCAAGCATTTAACCATACAGAATATGGGCACTTTTCCTACTCCTGACGTTGGGCTCCAATGGCTCCTGCTATATTAACACTCCTCTATAAGCAGGCAGCAATGTCCAGTGAAATGAGCATAGACTAGGTTGGAGAACTGGGTTCTAGTCCTACCCCTCCCCCCCAAGTTGGCTAGTCTTTTTCCTTTCTGGGCCTCAGTTTCTCCATGAAATGAGGATCACAGTTCAGAATCCTTTTAGGCTTGAGGGACTATCTCTCTCTTTTTTTTTTTTTTGTAGACCAGGCTGGCCTTGAACTCACAAAGATCCGCCTGCCTCTGCCTCCCAAGGGCTAGGATTAAAGGCGTGCACCACCACGCCCGGCATGAGGGACTATCTCTTAAAACTTCAAAATAAGGATCTGATTTCCTTAAAGACTTCTTGTTGATAAAAGATGTGAATGTGGCATGTCTGTGGTCCTAGAAGAAGCCAGTGATTCCCCAACCCCCAATTTGGCTTTAAACACAGGCAGAAGAGCCCTCCAGAAGAGCGGGAATTCAAGCTAAGCCAGAGGAGCCCTTGCGGACAGCTTTTCCTTCTCACTTCTCTCCAGCGTTAGCTTAGGAACAGTGTGCCCGGCAAGCATTTAAAGGTTAGCTGCCAAGTTTGACGACCTGACTTTGATCCCCAGAACCCACATGGTGGAAGGAAAGAACCAACTGTCACACAGGTGCTATGGCATGTATGGTCCCCCCACCAAACACACTAAATAAATAAACTCAATAAAAACATTTAAAAGACCGTGTGCACAGAGCTACAGTCCAGCGATGTCTGTGCCTTCTGGGGCTGCACGCTCCCTGTAGTCGTCATCCATCCAACTCTCTTGGTTCTGTACCTATCTCTAGGTCACTTTTCCATCCCAGTCTTAGCCTGGCCGCCGGCTGATTGCCCTGCCTCTGGATCATCCTGGCACAGAGCCCTGGGCATGGAGCCAGCTCCTCCTCTCTTCCCGGCACCGCCCCTTTTCTCAGCTACTGCCCTGCCTGGAGCGTGCCAGGCCAGCCCCCTTCAGAAGTTCTCTGGGCGTGTTTCTCTCTCTCTCTCCTCTCATTACTTCCTGGTTAAGGAGAAGGGTGGGAATGAGTCCACGGTGAATTTCTTGAGGACCACCGGACTGTCTCAGAAGAGGCAGAGGTGAAGCCGGGCATGGTGGCTCACGCCTTTAATCCTAGCACTTGGGAGGCAGAGGCAGGCGGATCTTTGTGAGTTCCAGGCCAGCCTGGTCTACAGAGTGAGCTCCAGGACAGCTGGGGCTACAGGGAAACCCTGTCTCGAAAAGACAAAAAAAAAAGAAGAGGCAGAGGTGAGTACTCTCTCAGCTGGGAAGGGCTCGGCTTTGGAAGGGTACTTCTCCTGGGTCAGTCACATGGAATCCTTTTGATGAAAACTCAGCTGAATTATTTGGGGGCCCAGTAGACAGCCCTCCACTCCCCAGACAGCCTTGTCTACCCTCCGCTCCCAAGGCAGCTAGTGCACTGGAAACTCCATGAGAGCAGGACTATGTGCAGAGCTATTTCCTGCCATACATAGTCTGCTCAGCATAGTAGGAAAGTGTCCAGCCCCTTGGAAAGGCAGTGAAGCCCAAACCACACATGGAAATAAAACCACCTCACTAAAAAAGGATTAGGTGGGTGTGGTGGTGACATATGCCTGTAATCCTGTAATCCAGCTCTCTGGAGGCTAAAATGGGAAGATTGGGAGGCCAGGCCAGACAGACGTGTGTGTAATGTTTTATTTCTCTTTTTTTTTTGAAATTTCAAAAAAAGCAATCAATATAATGATTAGATTTTTTTTCTCTCCCTGTTTTGGAGAGTATATCTAAATTCTTAGTAATCTAGTATATTTTATATTGAAAAAAAAAAAGATGCTGGGAGGCTAGTGAGATAGCTCAGTTGGTAAGGCCACCTGCCTCAAGGCTGACAATCTGAATTCCATCCCCAAAACTTAGGTGGTAGGAGAGAACCAACTCTTGAAGATTGTACTCTGCCTCCACACATACACCGGTGGTCTGGGCACACATCCTCTATAAAATCTATAGGTGATGGCGCACGCCTTTAATCCTAGCACTTGGGAGGCAGAGACAGGCGGATCTTTGTGAGTTCAAAGCCAGCCTGGTCTACAAGGTGAGTTCCAGGACAGCTGGGGCTACAGGGAGACCCTGTCTCGAAAAGACAAAAAAAAAAAATCTATAGGTGAGCCATGCATATGCACTAAAATCTACAGTTGAGCACGGAGTAGTGGTGCTCACCTTTGGTCTCAAGACTCTGGAAGCAGAGGCAGGTGGACCTCTTAAGCTCAAGGCCATCCTGGTCTATATTTCGAGTTCCAGGTCAGCTGGAGCTACAGGAAAACCCTGTCTTGAAAAACAGATGAAGAAATGAGTGTATTAATAAGCCTGGGTGGAGGTTCTAGGAGGCCATGCATGTGACCAGTGGCTACCAAAGCGCTCGGTAGCTGCCAAGGTCACCTGGAATGAAAAACTTCAGCAGCTGAACTGATTCTAGAAATCTGAAGGAAACTTGTGGCAGCCAGATTTTTACATTTTATTTATTTATTTATTTATTTATTTTTAATTTTTTTATTTTTGGTCTTTTTGGTTCAGGGTCTCTTTATAGCCCCAGCTAGCCTGGAACTCGCTCTGTAGACCAGGCTGGCCTTGAACTCACAAAGACCCACCTGCCTCTGCCTCCCAAGTGCTAGGATTAAAGGTGTGCGCCACCACGCCTGGCTACATTTTATTTTTAAATACTTATTTAGTTCGGTGTGTGTGTCTGTGTACAAGCTCACACAGGCAGGTGTGTGTGGAAGTCAGAGGATAGCTTGTAGGTGTCCTTACGTTGTTGAGGCAGGGCGTCTCTTCTTTCATAGCATACTAGCTGGCCGTAGAGCTTGCCCAGATAGAGTCTCCTGTATCTCCCTCCCATTTTCCTTTAGGAGCATTAGGAGTATAGATGTATGGCTTTTTGTGTGAGGTTCAGGAGACTGAATTCAGGTCATCAAGTACTTTCTCCAGTCTCTAGGCCAGTAGCTGACTGTGTTAATTAGAAGTGTGGGCAGATTCGAAGCATCTTCATGACTTGCTCTTTCTGTAGCATCCTAGTTAGAACAGCAAATCCATTCCTAGCCTACAGTACTGGATCTAGAACCCTGGGCTTCTTGCAAGCTGCGTAGGTGCCCTGTCACTAAACTGTACCTGTCTCTCCCTGGCCCAGTTCTATTACAGCTTAGGGCAGCTTCCTTTTATCAGAGTGTCTGGAAAGCCTGACTGAAAATGTGGACTTATTGTAAATGAGGTTCAGGGTGTATAGGAGTCTTAACCTTTGGGTTTATAGTTAGGATTCAAAGTTTTCATTAACATTGAAATCTTGAAATTCTGTGCAGATTGTTTGCACTTTTCATCACATTCCTAAAAAAAAGAAGAGCAAAGCTTCTAGCCAGTTACTCAGACCATTAAGGTACAGAAAATTCCTGGAATTAAGAAAGTTCCCTGTAGGTAGACAGGTATTGGGGACACAAGACAAGGTGAGATGAACTAATCTTATCCACTGCTTGTTTACCAGATGTGAGAATAGAAGGTCTGGAGAACTGAATGAAGGCTTGGGACCCCAGGTGGAGGTGAAGATCCCAGTTTAATCTTGTTGCAAGAGATGAAAAGTTTAGGCTTGATTTTAGACAGGGGCCTCTGAATTGGCACCCCAAGTTTGATAGGATTCCAAAAAAAGGTTGCCACCCCTCTCCCCATCTTAAACTAGCTTCCCTTGCCCTGGCTTAAGGGAAATCCTCAATCTGGGGGGTGTGGGGGGAAGTGGTTAACAGATAACTGGTTGCACCTTCCCCTCTGGGTATGGGGGCAGAGAGAGCAGGTTCACAGAGGATGAACGTCACCTTTTTATGGACCCTTTAAAGAACAGCAAGTGGCTCTGAATGGTCTATTACTTTAATCCGAAGAGGCAGAGGCAGTGGCAGAGGCAGTGGAAGTGAGATCTTTGTGAGGTCCAGGACTCCATAGTGAGTGAGATATATCCCCCTCCCCCCCCAGCTTGGTTATTTATTACTGGATTGTGAATGTGGGTGTGTATGTATCTGTTTGGAGGTCAAAGGACTTGTGGGAGTCTTGTAATTGAACTCAGGTTATCGGGCTTGGTGCCAACCAACCACCCTTCCCCACTGAACTATCTCCCCCTTTCTCCCTTATTTTTTGAGACAGAGTCTCCCTGTAGTGCCAGCTGGCCTGGAACCCTGTATGTAGCAAGAGAACCTTGAATTCCTTGACTATCCAACCTCCTCCCACGTGTTGGGATTACCAGTGTGCACCGCCAAGCCCGGCTGAACTCTGCATTTTGACCGGCCCTCAAGCCCAGTGTTAATTGCTATACTGTAGCAAAAGGCTTTTTGTTTTCTATTATACCATCAAATTGGTACAACATTTGGGAAAAGAGCCTAGAAAGCAGACATTTAAGGTTCAAGTTCTGGCTTTAGCTCTTAGTGGTTATGAGATTTCAAAACCAGCACTTGGGAAACAAGAGGCTGGCAGGTCTCTGAGTTCCAGGGTAGCCTGGTCTGTCCCTCCACGCCAGCCAGGGATACATAGTGAGATCCTATCTCAAAACAACAACAACAATATGTCGAGTTCTTTAAAGCTTTATTTTATGTTACTAGTGTTTTGCCTGCCTGTACATATATGTACCATGTCCTGGTGCCCAAGGAGGCCAGAAGAGGATGTCAGACTCCCTGGAACCGGAGTTGCTGAAGCAAGTCCCCTGCAAGAGCAGCAAGTGTGGTTAATCGTTAAACCATTGCTCCAGTCCTGAAACATTGAGCCTCTTAATCTCGGGGTGGGGTCCTGGTCTGTCAAACAGAGCTGGTGATACCATCTCCACGGGCAGTGGGAGGATTATACAGCAGGATGATAGATCTTGGAGTCTAGTGGGCACTCTTCAATTTCAGCTTCCCCATCTTTCTATGTGTGAAGGTACATTTGCACACATGCTTGTGTGTGTGCACATTTGGGGAAAGTTGACGGTGGGTGTCTTTCTTAATTGCTCTCCACCTTCCTTTGAGACCAGGTCGCTTTTTTTTGTGTGTTTTTTTTTTGTCTTTTTGAGGTAGGTCTCCCTGTAGCCCCAGCTGTCCTGGAACTCACTCCGTAGACCAGGCTGGCCTTGAACTCACAAAGATCCACCTGCCTCTGCCTCCCAAGTGCTAGGATTAAAGACCAGGTCTTTGAACTGAACCTAAAACTGTAGATTCTTCCTCACTCTGCCTCCTCAGTTCTGGGACTATGGTGCCACATCTGGCTTTTTTTTTTTTATTAATTTTATTAATTTCTGTATGCATATCAATGTACTGTCTGCATGCAAGTCTGTGCACCCGTGTCGTGCAACGCCGCGGAGGTCAGAAGAGGGTCTCGGATTCCCCTGGAACTGGAGTTCTCCTGGAATTGGAGCCTCAGACGGTTCTCAGCCGCCATGTGGGTGCTGGGGATCGAACCTGGGTCTTCTGCAAGAGCGGTCAGCGCTCCTAACCTCTAGGCCATCTCTCCAGCCCCTGGCTTTTTTTTTTTTTTAACCTGGGTTCTGGGGGTAACCAAATTGTGAAGAGTTTCCAGCTCTGGGGAGAGTTTCACCTTTGTACCATTCCTGGGTGGGCCCAGCTTCCTGAGCTTTTTTGCTTTCCTAAGTAGCTCTTTATGCAGCGATGTTCTTTTGTCTTTCTGCTTCTCAATCTCCTCTGGCCGGTCCCCTTGGCCTCACATCTCCAGGTTGGCCTGGCAGCATTCCAGAGGTGAGTTTTCCCTAATTACTAAGTGTTTGTTGAGATGCCCTCCAGGTCCTGATCCATGCAGGATGGACAAGGGTGGGCTGAGGATGACCTGAGAAAGCCACAGTCTCCTGGCACTCAGGAAAAGCACTTTGGTGCAGCCATTACCCTTAATGACTGTTGTTGGCAGTTCATTCTTGCAGTAAACAGGCTTACCTGCTGGAGGATTAGGGCAGTTAATGAGCCTCTTTAAGTTCTCTCTTTTGCTCAACAATAGATGCTGGGGTTTGGGCCCTCCAGGTACAGAACTAGAACTGCTCAGGTGTGCCTTATTACCTATAGGGCATAAACCTTGTTCTCCCTGGCCTACTGGAGCAGGGCTGTTGGCCAAGCCAGTAGTGGAGGAGGTGGAGGACTTGAGTCAGATAGGGCTCAAAGATTATTTTCTACAGTTTTCTTATTATTGCGAAAGACTTTAAAACGTCGTAATGACTTGCGTCCGTCCCACCGAGTGGCGCCTGGTAACCATACCTGCTGGCTCTTTTCATGCTGATCCAAGACTTGCAGTTTCTCAGGCACTGGAACATGGCTGGAGCTTGACTACATGCCAGGCAGTCTGGCTCACAACCTTTCAGGTACTAACTAAATTTCTAGAATTGGTTTCCACCAGACAAAAAACCAAGGTGGAGTGGAATAGACGGGATCCTCCAATCCTACAGCACAGTTTCCTAACCCGGCCCAGATGTAGAATGAATGAATTATCCAAGGGGTCGGAATTCAAATGACAGGTCTTCGCATTGTCCCATGTGGTTTGGGCCTGGAAGGAACTGGATAGCCCCTTTCTCAATACACTGAGCTAAAGGCTTAAAGACAAAGGTTCTCGGAGGCCTCAGTTCTTCTGGGCCTGTCCTCCCTGCTTCTATCATGGCTGGGGGCTTTACTGAAAGGAGGACTGGGAGGGGCCTGGAGTGGGTTCCCAGGGTGGGGTATGTGCCCTAGAGGGCTGAGGGAACGCTGTTGGGATGTCTCTTCTTTCATTGGTTGGGTGGCCCAGCCCTCCTCCCCCTCCCTCTCCTGGAGCATTCCAGACATTCCATTCTATCTGCCTGCCATTTCTTTTGGGGGTATGGATTAACATCCCAGCAGAGATTTCATTTCATCGCTTCTACCCTTCTCCACCCTTCTCTGCTCTGCTCCCTGAATAGAAGCTTCCTCCCTCCAATGGAGCTTGAAGTGGGAAGTTTTGGCCTTTGATCTTAGGTTACACTAGTGAGCCATCATCACTGGGCTTCTGCACTAGGGTTGCTTTAAGCCCTTATTGCTTAAACTCCTAGGTAGGCAGCCCTCTGCCTTTGCCCTCTACCTAAAAGGATTCGTTGGAGTAGGGGGTGTCTTGGTCTGGTCCATCCCTGATGTTAAACCAAGTCACATTCATTTTTTCAAGGTGATCATTTCTTTCCCCCAGTTCTTCACCATTTTGAAAATTGTTTGTTTGGTTAGCAAATGTGTTGGGGAATCCCTTACAAGAGAGTTCAAGGCTTCCTTTTGGCCTATGAACTGGATCTCTAGGTGACTTGGTGCCTGGTGGGATCCAAGGACTTGGAACTGGGTTTGTTTATTATTGTTATCTCATCCTCTTCCTCCTCCTCCTCCTTCTCCTCCTCCTCCTTCTCCTCCTCCTCTTCCTCTTCCTCTTCCTCCTCCTCCTCCTCTTCCCCATCCCCCTTCTTGATAAAGCCTCCTGTAGCCAAATTTGGACTTGAGCTTGATAGTAGCCCTGGATGGGTGGCCTTGAATTGCAGATCATCCTGCCTGTACCTTGGGTGCTGGGATTCCAGGAACTCACCAGGGCTTTGGGCATGCTAGGCAAGTACTGAAACAACCAAGCTACACCTCCTACCTCAGTTTGTTTCTTTTTTCTCCATAGTCCCTCCCTCTCTCACTTTCACTTTAACATTACCCTCCAGGCTGGTCTGGAACTCACTTTGTAACAGACTAGATCCCACATGTGATAATCCTCCTGCCTCAGACTCCCCAGTGCTGGGATCAGATCACTAAGTATGACTTCAGTCCTGGCTAGATTTGTCTCTGACTCTCACAGTATCTTAAAATCCAACTTTGTTAGGTAAAGTTCATGAACCAGCTAAAGTTGAGTGCGACAAAGTTTATCTTCCGTACATACCCACCTTTCCTGTAGCTATTTCATCTCAGATTTTCTTAGCTACATGGAGTTCATGGATAAAAACTTGCACTGCTCAGAAATGCAGATGAGAAGGGGTCACAGAGTCTGCTCCATTTCTGTTTTGTGCCCGGAGACAGTAGATTCCGCAGTGGTAGGGTGAGGAAACTTTCTTTCAGTAGGGTCAGGCTAACCTCAAACTCTGTATCAGGGATCACCCTGAACTTGTTATTCCCTACCCCTTAGATTTTCTTGCTTTCTAGCTCAGCTTTCCTTTAAGCTACTAGGATTTTGTTGGACCTTGTCTTTGAATTAAGAGTTTGTGATCCCTGGGTGTGGTGGTGCACGCCTTTAATCCTAGCACTTGGGAGTCAGAGGCAGGCAGATAGATCTTTGTGAGTTCAAGGCCAGACTGGTCTACAGAGTGAGTTCCAGGACAGCTGGAACTACAGGGAGACCCTGTCTCGAAAAGACAAAAAAAAAAAAAAAAAAAAAAGAGTTTGTGATCAAAGATGTACAGAGGTCTAAATGACGATTGACTAATGCATCAGGTCAATTTGAGTGTCTTAAACTCAGAGCTTAGGGTATTGATCTGGGTGGTGAGCAGTTGCCCTGCGGGTTAGCACTGAACCTGAGTCTTCCTCAGGGAAATTACAACTTTTCCAGAGGCATTTGAAATGTAGGAAAAAATTAAGTCTAGTCAACTGGGAAGGAGGTGGTCCTGATGCTGGGCTGGGTGCATGTTAATCACAGAGCACCCTAGCATTCACAGATCCATCTATTGTTACATTTTAAGTACTTAGTCCAAGTCTTTACTAAGCCCTTTACAAAAATCATCTAATGCCACCTACCACCTGTGAATAGGTATTATCCCTGTTGTACAGAGGAGAAAACTGGGCCTCAGAGAAGCTAAATAATCTTTTAAAGATCAGTGCTAATAAGTGGTGTAGATCCCTACCTGTGCCAAGGGCTTAACCACTGTACTATTACCGCACTGTAATTTGTTTGCATATATTGTTTCCCCTGATACGATGTGAGCACCTGGATCAGGCATTCTGTCTGTTTTGTCTGTTGCTGTGCCTCAGCCTCTGGAGCAAAGTAGTGTGTGAAGTAGGTACTAATTAAATAGTTACTGGATTAATTAATAGTCACTGTCTTATTTGACAAGATGTGGTAGTGCTGAACATAGATGCTGAGTGGATAAGGAACTAAGTGCGGGCAAACAGAACAGCATAATCATTTGTGATCTTTTTGCTACCCTTGTGTTCAGAACATTTGGTTCTGAATTCCTTTCTGGTTGTGTTGGTAGTTTGGTGTCCAAAGTTAGGCTCCACACTTCCAAGTTTGCATTCCTAATGGATTTTTTTTTTTCCACAAACTGTCATGATTTCTTTGTATTTTTGAGACAGGGTCTCCCTTTAGTCCCAGCTGGCCTGGAACTCGCTATATAGACCAGGCTGGCCTTGAAGTCACAGAGGTCTGCCTGCCTCTGCCCCTCGAGTGCTGGGATTAAGCGTGTGTGCCACAACGCCTGGCTTTTTTTTTTTTTTTTTTTTTTGTTCTTTTTGAGACAGGGTCTCCCTGTAACCCCAGCTGGACTGGAACTCCCTATGTACATGTACATCAGGCTGGCTTTGAACTGACAGATACACCTGCCTCTTGAGTTCTGGGATTAAAGCTGTGTGCCACCACGCCTGGCATGGATTGCTATTTTAAGGGCTAGGGATCTAGCATGTGCAAGACCTTGAGTTTGATCAGGGGGAGGGGGAGGGGAACTACCATTCTGAGAGTTTTGGTGTTGGTGAGCAGGATCATCAGGAGTATAAGAGCCTAGGATAAGAGTCTAGAAATTTCTCTAACTCTCTTGCTTTCCTTCTTTTCAGGAGTCGGAAAATTCAGATCCGGAACATCCCACCTCAGCTCCGATGGGAAGTAAGTGTGGGGAGGTGCTTGGTGGTACGGAGGCAGAGACTGGACAGAGTCTCCATCTGCCAGAGTGGGCAGAAATGACTGGATAAGTCCCCTTGGGTCTGGGGTTAGTAAGGTCCCTTTCTTCCTTCATGCCCAATGGTAAGATTTCCTGAGGTATAAATTTTGCTGATGGTAGAATCTCCGACCTGCCTAAAAATATGCTTTTATGGCAGAGCTCAGGTACCTTCCTGCGGATACCGATGCTGCCATTAGCAGTAGGTCTCTGGCAAGATGGAACTGAAAGCTGGTCAGAATGCCTAGTTCCTGATGATGGCCCTGGTGTGCCTCAGACCTTGGGGAAAAAGGGGTATCCCAGGTCCAGGATGCTCAGAGGCTTTTTCCTGCTTTTTCTACACTAGGTACTAGACAGCCTGCTGGCTCAATATGGTACAGTAGAGAACTGTGAGCAAGGTAAGACTGGGTGAGGGATGAACTGGTGCGCAAAGGGTTTTCTGTGATCAGATCTACAGAGTGTCATCAGTAGCAGAGTAGGGAATAGTAGGCGATCTGCTGGCCTGGCTGGCTATCTAAACAACTGGGCTTCTGTTTAATGGGCCTTGAACCTCCCCCTTCCCCCATGTTACAAGGGTTGCAGAAATCACAAGATTTAATTAGTATTTTAAGAACAGAAATTGGAGGCTGGGTGTGGTGGCACGTGCCTTTAATACCAGTACTCGGGAGGCAGAGGCAGGTAGATCTCTGTGAGTTCAAGGCCAGCCTGGTTTACAGAGTGAGTTCCAGGCCAGCTGGGGCTATAGGGAGACCCTGTCTCAAAAAGACCAATAAACAAACAAAGTAAGTAAATCAGAAATTGTAGCTGATTGTGCCCCAAGCCCTTGGGACAGAGAGGCAGGAAGATCAAGCATACAGTTGTCATCCTTGGCTGCACAGTGATTTGGAGGCCAGCCTGGGCAACAGGAGACGTTGTCTCAAACCACAGAACAAGACTAAGCAAAGAATAAAAATTCTGTATTCACTCTGAAGAAGTCTCCAACCCTTTATATGATTATTATTTAATGATAGATAGATAGATAGATAGATAGATAGATAGATAGATAGATAGATAGATAGTATTTTGAGACGGGGGTCTCCCTATAGCCCCAGCTATGCTTGAACTCACTGTGTAGACCAGGCTGGCCTCTAATCTCAGAGATCCACCTGCCTACCCTTTTGCTTTAAAAATCTCAGTTTTTTTGGTTTTGTTTTGAGTAGCCCACTGGTCATCTGATTAGGGGCTGGAGAGCTGGCTGCTCTTGCAGAGGACCAGGTTCAGTTCTTGGCACCCCCATGGTGGCCAACGACTGTCCTTAACTCCAGTTCTAGGGAAGGATCTGACGCCCTCTTCTGATCTCTGCAGGCACTGCATGCAGAGGTGTACTTACATAGCATGCAGGCAAAACACTCATAAAAATAGAAGCTCTGACTGGTAACTACATGTCTGGTCAATTAAACACTCAGGATTTAATTTATATACTTTGGGCAGTGAAAAATCTTTTGACAAGTGGGCCTACTAAGGGAAAAATGAAAAAAAATCAAGGTCGTAAAAACCTTGCTGTGAATTTTGAGGTTTCTCTAGTACTAGGATTATAAATTTTTTGCAGAGAAAATTAGCTTAAATAAAATAGGAAATGGTTTTGGTTGGACAGAGGTTTTTTTTTTTTATGTGTATGAATGTGCTGTCTGCATGTAGGTTTGTACACCCGTGTCATGCAATGCCTCAGAGGTCAGAAGAGGGTGTGGGATCCCCCTAGAACTGGAGTTAAAAACGGTTCTCAGCCGCCATGTGGGTGCTGGGGATCGAACCTGGGTCCTCTGCAAGAGCAGTCGGAGTGGCACTCTTAACTGCTAGGCCATCTCTCCAGCTCCTGGACAGAGCTGTTTTTTAGATTGTTTTAAACCAATATATAAAAAAACGTTACATGTGGGGCTGGAGAGATGGCCTAGTGATTAAGAGTGCCAACTGCTCTTGCAGAGGACCGGGGTTCAATCCCTAGCACCCACATGGGGGCTGAGAACCGTCTTTAACTTTGTTCCAGGGGAATCCAACACCCTCTTCTGACCTCTGTGGCATTGCACGACAGGGGTGCACAAACCTACATGCAGACAGTACTTTCATATACATAAAAAAATAAATAAAATTTTAGAAAAAAAAGTTACATGTTTATAGTACATGTGATGGTCTGCATGTATATATGTACTGTGTCATGGTTAAATTAGGGTAAGCATATTGTATCCTCAATTTATCGTTTTTTTTTTATGTTGGAAACATTCCAAGTTCTTTTAGTTTTTTGAAGTACATGTAGAGTGTCATCTATAGCTGTCTATTGTGTAGTAGCACACCAGCCTTTCTTCCTTTCCTAACTATAATTTAGTGTCCATTGTTCTGCTCTCTGTCCCTCCTTCCCCAGGCCTTCAGTAACCACCCATCTACTGTTGCAGTGAGATCACCTTTTGCCCTTCTCTCAATCCTATCCTTTCCTTACCTTTTCCTTTTTTGTTTCCTTTTTCTTTACCCTCCTCTGCTTCCTCCTTCCACTTTCTCGTCCTTTCCTCGACTCTCTCTTCCTCCTTCCTCTTTCCTTTCCACCCTTTCCATCTTTTGCTACCTTCTGAAGCGGAATTGCTTGCTCTATTTATTTTGAGACAAGGTTTCATTATGTTGGGCTGGCTGGCCTGGAACTTGCTTTGTTGACTAGGCCTGGTTTTATTTAACGTCATAACCTCTGGTTCCACTCATGTTGTAATAGAAAATTGGATTTTAGTTTTTATGACTAAATATTATTTCTCTCTCAGAGAGAGAGAGAGAGTGTGTGTGTGTATGTGTTTTGAGAGAGAATTATTTTTGCTGTTGGCTTGGAACTCACTATGTTAGATCAGGCTGGCCTTGAATGCACAGATCTCCTTCTGCCTGCCTTTATCTCCCTGAGTGCTGGGATCAAAGGAGCGTGCCACCATGCCTGGCATTTTGTTTTATTTTTTTTTATTTTTATTTTTTAATTTTATTTTGTTACGTTATTTTATTTTTATAACTATTTTTATGTGTATGAACCTACTGTCTGCACGTAGGTTTGTGCACCTGTGTCCGCGCAGTGCCTCGGAGGTCAGAAGATGGTGTCGGATTCCTCTGGAACTGGAGTTAAAGATGGTTTTTAGCCACCATGTGGGTGCTGGGGATTGAACCTGGGTCCTCTGCTCTTAACCGCTGAGCCATCTCTCCAGCCCCTTTTTATATCTATTTTTTATTTTTTGGTCTTTTCAAGACAGGATCTCCCTGTAGTATTTTATTTTATTTTTTGAGGCAGGGTCTCAACTATGTAGCCCTGCCAGGCCCAGAATGTATAGTAATCACCTTCCTCTGCCTCCCAAGGCTGGGATTAAAGGGGGTGAGCCACCACCACCAGGCTAGGCAGGAGTCCAGTTCTTGAATATTGTGATTAGTGTAGCAGGTCTTTATATCTTGGAGGTACTATTTAAGTTTTTTTTTTTTTTAATTTTTTTTATTATTTATTTTTGTATGTGTATGAATGTATTGTCTGCATGCAGGTCTGTGCACCCGTGTCATGCAATGCCGCGGAGGTCAGAAGAGGGTCTCAGATTCCCCTAGAACTGGAGTTCTCCTGGAATTGGAGTTACAGACGGTTCTTAGCTGCCATGTGGGTGCTGGGGATCGAACCCGGGTCCTCTGCAAGAGCGTCGGTGCTCTTAACCGCTAGTCTATCTCTCCAGCCCCTATTTAAGTTTTTGAAATCTTCAAGAAATAGCAGTTGTTTTGTCTGAGGTTTAAATATTAATTTCCAAATTCTTTGTGGGCAAGCTGTATGTGGTTACATATGATTAAAATCTTCCATCTGCCCAACAGTAAAGTGCCGCTTATTCTGCTCTAATCCTGTAACTTGCTTTTTATCTCACATGCCTGGCACAACTGAACTCACTGATAACTATTGCTCAGTCCTCCTTTCAGCTTAGACTAACTAACGAGTAAGTTAGAATAGAGAGGCACAGTGAGCAGTGGTTTGGCAGTGAGTACAGGCTCACTAGCCCTGGTTGCTGCAGCAGGGTGCACGCTGCTTTGCTTCTGCCAGCTAGGACTAGCTGTCTACCTGGATAGTATGGGGAATGTTTTGTTTTATTTTACTGGATAATAGAAAAAGCCCTCAAGGCTCAGTGAGGTGGCTCAGTAGTGCCACCAATCCTGGCTCTTTGTTTTAGGCAGTCTTGCTGTATAGCTTTCGGCTGTCCTAGTAGATGCTATCAGCCTAGGCTGATTCTGTGCTGGGATTTCAGCATAGGTGTGTTCTGCTACACCTTTTGGCCTGTGTGTGTGATGTTAAAAGTGGGTAAAATCGGAATTATGAGCGGTAAGGAAAGTATAGTAAGGTTATGGAAATTTAGTGTGTGTTTAGTGTGATGTTGTCTTTTTTTAGACTGGGGTCTCCCCGGGAATCTCCTGCCTTTCCTGAATTCACCAGGGTTAGACCAGGCTGGCTTGAACTCAATAAGAAAAGTGAACTCCATCGTCCTCTGCCTCCTGAGTGCTAGAGTAAAGGGCCCTGCCACACCCCGCTTGTATTTTGGCTTTTTGTAGACAGGGTTGAATAGCCTTGTATAGCCCAAGGCCAAAAGGCTATTCTTTGTGTGTGTGTGTGTGTAGTGTGATGTGTGTTTGGTGTGTGTGGTGATTGTGTTTGAGACAGGGTCTCCCGGTAGCCCAGCTGTCCTGCTCATCTGTAAATAAGGCTGGCCTTGAACCACATAAATCCTCCTGCCTCTCCCTCCAAGTGCAGGATTAAAGGTCGTAGGGCCAATCACACTGGTTTTAACAAGAGGGTGTTTCGTTTTTTTTTTAACAGGGTTTTTTTTTTTTTTTTGGGGTCTTTTATTAGAGACAGGGTCTCCCGTTGTAGCCTCAGCTGTCCTGGAACTCAACTCGGTAAATACCAGCTGGGCCTTGAACCAACAGAGATCCGCCTGCCTTTTTTTTTTTTTTTTTTGCTAGGATTAAAGGCGTGTCAACCTGTCCCGCGCAAAGGGTGGTTTCTTAACTCATTGTCAATCTATCCTGCCTACACATCTGAAGTACTGGGATTGCAGGTGTGCACCACTATGCCTGTTCTTTCAAATGCCACTCTTTATAAGTGTGGTCCAGTTCGGTCTACTAGCCATTACCTGCCTTCGATGTCCTGTATGGATTCTCTATAAGACTCAATGGCTGATATCCTATAGGTTCTCACTGTGTAACCCTGGCTGGCCTGGAACTTACCTTGTAGACCATTTTGGCCTTGAAATCACAGAGATAGTCTTGCCTCTGTCTTCTGAGTTCTGGGATTAAAGCCGTACACCAACAAGGCCCACTTTGCTTAGTTTTGTTCTCCACTGGAATTTTAAGTTTTGTGATTCAGTTTGGTGACTCCTTTTATTTCCAGTTATTCGATGTTATGTTTTAATTGATTTTTTTTTTATTTTAATTAGTACCAGTGTGATGATGCCACACTTTTAATCGCATAGCCCTTGGGAGGCAAGAGGCAGGTGATCTTTTGAGTTTCAAGGCCACCTGGTCTATACAGAGTCAGTTCCAGACAGCGGGGGCTAACATGGAGACCCTGTCTTGAAAGAACCAAAAATTTATTTTTACTTTGCTTAATTTTCTGAGTGTATGCCACATGTGCGCAGGTGGAAGAAGTCCCTGGAGTACCTGGAATTGGAGTTAAGGGCTGTTGTAGCATGCCACATGGGTACCCTGAGACAACAATACTTTTTTTCTATCTTATTTTTTTTTTTTTGTCGTTTGAGACAGGATCTCCCTGGTAGCTCCAGCTGTCCCTGGAAAAAAGCTTACTCTGTAGTTCATGCTGGCCTTGAACTCCAAAGATCCACCTGCCTCTGCTCCCAAGTTGGCTAGGATTAAAGGCTGCGCCACCAAGTCCGTGGCCAAACAAGTACTCTTAAATTTACCAATCCATCCCTCTAACGTACGTTATTAAAAATCTTTTTTTCTTATTTTTTTTTTTTTTTTTTTTTTTTTTTTTTTTTTTTTTATTGTGTGTGTGTGTAGTTTGTGTGGTGGGTGTTGGGTGTTGTTGTAAGGTCAGAGACAATTAGAGGCAGTTGGGTTTTTTCGTTTAATTTTTATTAATGTTTTGGTCCTTTTTGAGACCAGGGGCGCCCTGCATCCCCAGTTCGCCTGGACTCTCTCTGTAGACCACCTGGGCCTTGAAGATCCACCTGCCTCTGCTTCCTGAGTGCTGGGATTAAGGCATGCACCACCATGCCCCATCAAGGGTTGGATTTTACGAGATTTTTGTCATTTATTCTAGCGTTCTTTCTTTATTTTATTTCTTTCTTTTCTGGTCTTTTTGCGCCCGGAGTCCCTCCTTTCTTCTCCTCCCGTTGTAGCCCATTCTGCTTGCCCTCCGTCGCTCTGCTGCCTCTGCCTCCCCCTGCCTAGGATTAACGGTGGGTGCGCTTGTTTTTGTTTTTTTTATCTGTGTCTGCATATCGTGTCTTCTGTCGTTTTGTGTACCCGTGTTTCATGCAGTGGCCCCAGGCGGTCGCCGAGGGTGTCCTCTCCCCTTGCCTTGGCGTGTCCGCCTTGTTATCCCTCGCCCCCGATGGGTGCTTGGGGCTTGCCACCGGGTCCTCTAGACGAGCGTCGTTGCCTACCTCCCGCTCGGCCTCTCTCTCTCAGCCACTTGCCCCTGGCTCTCCCGTGTGCTTTGTGCTTGGGCCTGGCCTCCGGTTGGCATTCCGCTGTCTGCTCGTCCCCTAGGGATGGCCAGGTTTGTCCCCATGCCCTGCTGCGTCTTTGAACACACCCCCAACTTTATGGGTAAATTTTGCCTCTGGAGTGGGAGTATATATATATGTGGAGGGTGTTTGCCTTAATGCAAGGTTGCCACACCCTTGCATACTGGCTTTTTGGTGGGGAAAGCAGGAAAAGCTGGGTTTTCCAGTGTGCAGTGAAAGAGGTCTCCTGCAGATTGTTTTTTGATCTGTCTTTCATTAGATCAAGGTAGGAAGCTGTGGACCTTTTTGGCCTGCAAGCACAGGAAGCTGAGGTTGGGTTGGTTGGAAGGGGTCTAACTCTGATGGCCTGTTATCTCTGCAGTGAACACTGAGAGCGAGACAGCAGTGGTTAATGTCACCTACTCCAACAGAGAGCAGACCAGGCAGTGAGTATCTTGGAAGTGGGGCAGGGGGTGGGGGAATGTCTCTGGGCAGTGAGAGCTGGGTTCTTCCCCTTGACAGGATACGGTCAATTGAGAACACTGGGGGGGGGGGCATGCAAGCTGGAACCCCCAGCTGGGTTCTGCTATTAGTCTAGCCAACCTTGAATCACACAGAAGGTCTTTTCACGAGCATGTTTTCTTCATGTCTTGTTCAAAATTTCTTCAAGAAAAGTAGTAAAAAATGGACTGAAGGGAGGGACCAGGGAAGGCAGACTGCTCAGTCACTACAGGGTCCTTTGCTGTGTGAATGGTGCCATCTTTTGGTTATGAGGGGAGCTGCCTGCTTTGGGAAGAGTTGAGGTTATGTGTGTGTTTGTGGGATTGTTTGGTTGGTGTTTTTTTTGTTTTTGTTTTTGTTTTTTTGGTTTTTGGTTTTTGGTCTTTTTGAGACAGAGTCTCCTGTAGTCCCAGCTGGCCTGGAACTCTATGTAGGTCAGGCTGGCTTTGAACAGAGATCAGCCTGCCTCTGCCTACTGAGTGCTGGGATTAAGGGAGTGTGCCACCAAGCCCAGCATGTATTTCTTCTTTGAGACCATCTTGGCCTCCAACTCATTGGCTCTGAACTCCCATTTCCTCAATGTTGGGATTATAAGTGTACTGGGTTACCATGCCTTGCTCAAGAGCTTTAAATGTGATACAGGATGGTTAGGAGGCTACCTGATGTTTTTCTCAGGCCCTCACTAGAATAAACAGACCATACTTTATTTATTTATTTTTTTTTGGAGACGGGGGTGTCCCTATAGTCCCAGCTGGCCTGGAACTCACTATGTAGACCAGGCTGGCCTTGAACTCACAGAGATCTGCCTGCCTCTGCCTCCCGAGTGCTAGGATTAAAGGCGTGCGCCACCAGGCCCGGCTTAAAGATGGTTCTTAGCTGTAATGTGGGTGCTGGGAATCGAACCTGGGCCCTCTGCAAGAGTAGTCGGCGCTCTTTACCACTGAGCCATCTCTCTAGCCCCAAAACCATACATTTTATATATCTGACATAGGATTTGCTGTATTTTACTGGTTTTTTTTTTTTTTTGCCTCAGCATTTTCCAGTGTTCCAAGTGGAAGGTTTTTGTGACCCATACACCCAAGCTGAACTTGATGCATTGCTGTATTTCTTTTCCTTAGTGTTTTCTGTCTTAGAGACTAGAAGGTTCCCTAGGTGATGGTGGGATGGCAGATAGATCTGATCAATAGTATGTCCCCAGCTATACGTCAGTGGGTGCTTGTGTAAGGAAAGTACTTGATGTGATGGGCCTGGGTTTGAGTGACCAGTTGACTTTCTGTTCCCAGAGCCATTATGAAGCTGAATGGCCACCAGTTGGAGAACCATGCCTTGAAGGTCTCATACATACCCGATGAGCAGATAGCACAGGGCCCTGAGAATGGTCGTCGGGGAGGCTTTGGCTCTCGGGGCCAGCCCCGTCAGGGTTCACCTGTAGCAGCAGGGGCCCCGGCCAAGCAGCAGCAAGTAGACATCCCCCTCCGGCTCCTGGTGCCTACGCAGTATGTGGGTGCTATCATCGGCAAGGAGGGTGCCACCATTCGAAACATCACAAAACAGACGCAGTCCAAGTGAGTGCTGGGGAAGGGAGGCGGGTGCAAGGAACGTTGGTGCCTGTGGAGGCTCCTGGAAGCACTCTGCGGGGCATCAGCTCTGGCCTCCTGGGAAATGTTGCTTGGCACCTTGGGGGATGTGGTCACTGTTTCCAATCTTCTCTCTGTGAAAGGGGTGGACAGATGAGGGAGGAGGGTGATTTGGTCTAGGCCATGCACCGTGATTGGTAAGAAGAGTTCTATAGTTTTCTTTCGTTAAGTTGCTCCAGCAAATCCAGTCCTTATGAGTTCAGAGCCTCAGTTGTTTAGAGATAAGCCCCTTAATGACGGCCACAGGGCTGGTCAGCCGTGCCCAAGTCACAGCTATATCCCATCTCAAATTCTAGCACAACTACCTTCTTCTCTTTTTTTTTAAACTTTAAAAAATTTTATTTTGTATGTGTATGAATGTACTGTTTGCATGTAGGTTTGTGCACCTGTGTCATGCAATGCCGCGGAGGTCAGAAGGTGTCAGATTCCCCTGGAATTGGAGTTACAGACGGTTCTCAGCCGCCATGTGGGTGCTGGGGATCGAACCCTCTGCAAGAGCAGTAGACGCTCTTAACTGCTAGGCTATCTCTCCAGTCCCTCTTCCCTTATCTTAAAGCAGATCAGTGTGTATGGTGAAGGACAGGTCACGTTGTATCCCCCCCCCTTTTTTTTTTGAGACAGGGTCTCCCTGTTGCTTCAGCTGACCCTGGAACTCACTCTGTAGACCAGGGTGGCCTTGAACTCACAAAGATCCGCCTGCCTCTGCCTCCCGAGTGCTAAAATTAAAGGTGTGCGCCACCATGCCCGGCTTCTTTTTATTTTTATTTTATTTTTTTAGTGTCCCTATTTTTAATAAATCATTTTGTTAATTTACTTATAGTTGGGACGGTGTTTCTGCCTGATATATTGCTTGAAAAGGAGACATGTAGAATTCAGGGGAAAGGTAGCTTCACCAGCACACAGCTTGGGAACCCCCACCCAGCAGCTGTGTGGTGGCCCACATTCTCTTCCCCAGTCACCTTCTGAAAGGGACAGAGACAGATGGAGTAACAGTCTGGCCACACTGTCCTTGGCCTTCTCTTTGAGCTTCCAATTCTACACTTGACAGGCCTCATGCCAAGAAGAGTGGATTCCCTACCTTTGGTTGACAGGTGGGGGGAAGCCTAAGGACCAGTGTTATTGGGCACAACTAACTGTCTTTGTTTTCATGGTCTTCAGGATAGACGTGCATAGGAAGGAGAACGCAGGCGCTGCAGAAAAGGCCATCAGCGTGCACTCCACCCCGGAGGGCTGCTCCGCGGCCTGTAAGATGATCTTGGAGATTATGCATAAGGAGGCAAAGGACACCAAAACGTAAGCTCCAGCTGGACCTACTTGCCATTACCCCACTCCACCCTCACCCCAGTATTAGGAGTCAAACTCAGGGCTTCACACATGCCAGCCAAGTAAATGCTCTGCCATCCTTGGACTGTTAATAGCAGTAATACCGAGATTAGGAGACAAAGTCACAAATTGTACCAAAAAGCAGAAACAGATTAAATCTTCTTTTTTTGGGGGGGGGGTTGAGACAGGGTCTCTCTGTAGTCCCAGCTGACCTGGAACTCATTCTATGGACCAGGTTGGCCTTGAACTCCCAAGTGCTGGGATTAAAGACGTGTGCCACCACACCTAGCTAGATTAAATCATTTTTTTAGGCCAGAAATCTTACGGTTTCATAGTATTTCTATTTGTGTCCGTATATATGGATGTGTGTGCATTGAGTATGCACAGATGGAACGTGTGCAGATTAATGTGCATGTATGTTAGCACAGACACCATACTGAAAGCTGTTCTGTACATATACCTTTTATTGTTTGGTTTTTGAGACAGAGTTAGCCCCTGCTAACTTGGAACTCTCTATGTAGACCAAGGTAGACTTGATCTCACAGAGATCCATATGCCTCTGTTGGGATTAAGGGTCTTTTTGACAGGGTCTCCCTGTAGCCCCACCTGGCTTGGAACTCACTCTGTAGACCAGGCTGGCCTTGAACTCACAGATATATGCCTGCCTCTTGCCTCCCAAATGCTGGGATTAAAGGCATGTGCCACCAGG
Organism: Rhizomys pruinosus; assembly: GCA_009823505.1. Classification (NCBI taxonomy): domain Eukaryota; kingdom Metazoa; phylum Chordata; class Mammalia; order Rodentia; family Spalacidae; genus Rhizomys; species Rhizomys pruinosus. The sequence continues at coordinate 178,854 of VZQC01012163.1, forward strand.
CCCAGCTTTTTTTAAGGCAAGTTCTCACTATATCCTTGGCTGGCATGGAACTTACTATGTGGAACTCATAGATATCCACCCTCCCAAGTGTTGGAATGAAAAGGATGCACTACCAGGCCTGGTTGTTCTGTGATTTTAAAAAAATTTTTGTGCCAACATATGTATTTAGAAAATACAAATCTGGGGCTGGAGAATTGACTCAGTGGTTGAGAGAACTCATTGCTCTTGGCAGAGCTCCCATGTTTCAATCCCAGCATCCACATGGCACCTAGCAACAATCCATAACTCCAGTTTTAGGGGATCGGGGCCCTCTTCTGACCTTCAAGGGCATTGCCTGATGTGGGTACACTTAATACATGTAGGCACTACACTCGTACATATAAAGTAAAAATAATAATAAATAAAATATTTAAAAAAAGAAAATGCAAATCCACTAAGAAGAGAAAGAGGGAGATCAGCCACACAAGACTTGGGGTAAGGTACAGCGTGTGTGTGTGTGTGTGTGTGTGTGTGTGTGTGTGTGTGTGTGTGTAGGGGCTCTGGAGGCCGAAGGATGGCGTTGGATCACCTGGAATGTGAGCTAGTGGTGCTGGGAACATGACCCTCATCTTCAGTAGAGCAAGTGCTTGTAACTGCTGAGCCATCTCTTTAGCTCCAGTTGTCTTTTTTCATACAGCTTTATTGAGGTTTAATTAGTACAATAAATCTCTAGTTTTAGTTTTTGTTTTATTGGGGGGACAGGGTTTTGTTGTTGTTGTTGTTCTTCAGCCTCAGTCTCCCGATGCATGCTACTATACCTGATTTAATCACGTATCTTTTTCCTTCCCCTCACTTACTGCCCCCAAGTACAATTAATTACACGTACTTTTTGAGTGCAGTTAGAACTTTGACATGTATCTGTACTACCTGATGGTTTCACAGTTGAGGTAAAGCCATGGGCCTGAAGTTCTCTCATGTCCTTCACATTCCATCCTCACCCCTAGTTCTCTTTCCAAACTCCTGATCTGGTTTTCATAATCTTACACTTCTGAAAGTCTCTGTTGCTGCCCTTGAGTGAGCTGTCCTCCACTCTCCTCCCCAGGGCTGATGAGGTTCCCCTGAAGATCCTGGCCCATAATAACTTTGTGGGACGACTCATTGGCAAAGAAGGGCGGAACCTGAAGAAGGTGGAGCAGGACACGGAGACAAAAATCACCATCTCCTCGTAAGGCTCTCTCTCAGTGAATGGTGTTCATTCCTTATGGGAGGGATGAGCTCTGGCCTCTCTGTTTTCTTAGAGACTAACTTGTCTTCAGAGTAACTGGTCCTTTACAAAACAGTACAAGTAAAGGATTGCTCCCATCCTGCATGGCTGGTGACCACAACCTTATTTTTTTATTTTTTTATTTTTTTATTTTTTTTGGTCTTTTTGAGACAGGGTCTCCCTGTAGCTCTGGCTGTCCTGGAACTCGCTATGTAGACCAGGCTGGCACCAAACAGAGATCTGCCTGCCTCTGCCTCTCAAGTGCTGGGATTATAGGCATGCACCACCACACCCAGGGAGATGAGTCTCTTAATGCTAGAGATAAAGACTTAACTTGTCAGAAGTTAGACAGCCCGAAGAAATGATGGACTCAAGCCGGGCGTGGTGGTGCACGCCTTTAATCCTAGCACTCGGGTGGCAGAGGCAGGCGGATCTTTGTGAGTTCAAGGCCAGCCTGGTCTACAGAGTGAGTTCCAGGACAGCTGGGGCTACAGGGAGACCCTGTCTCGAAAAGACCAAAAAAAAAAAAGAAATGATGGACTCAGCTGTCTTTGGACCTTGTGCCTAGCTGGGACCTTGTCCTGGTCCTGCTCTGCCTATGGCTTGATCGTGCCCTCCTCTCCTGTTAGGCTGCAGGATCTCACGCTCTACAACCCTGAGAGGACTATCACTGTGAAGGGCGCTATTGAGAACTGCTGCAGGGCTGAGCAGGAGATCATGAAGAAAGTTCGAGAGGCCTACGAGAATGACGTGGCCGCCATGAGTGTGAGTGGGCGCTGGCGCACTTTCGTACCTCCCTGATTTTTTGTTTTTCTTTTTGTGGTAGTGGGAATGAATCCAGGGCCTGGAGCTAGGCAAACACTGTACCTCTGAGCCTCATCCTTAGCCCTTAATTTAGCTGAAATCGTTTGTTTGTTTGGATGACGGGTAGTGGAAGTGCTGGGGATCAAACGTAGGTACATTTTAGGCAGGCACTCTGCTTCTGAGTTATACCCAGTCCCAGAATGGGCTTTTTCAATTGTACTTGCTCAGTGGGGCTCTCAATCCTGGGTTGGGGGAGAGGGCCCTGTCCTGGGTTTTATAGACTCCCATACTAGAGAGCCAATCTGTGATGATCATTTTCCACACAGGTGATCATCCTGTCACATTTGTGTGCTTTAGCAGAGAGAAGGTTCACAGTTTCAACTAATGCTGGCTTGTAGTTTTTTTGTAACTGTGTGGCTTAGTATATGTATGCAGAGGCCAGCGGGACATGGATGTCTCAGCTATTACTCTCTGCCTTACTCCCTTCAGATATGATCTCTCTCTGAACCTGGAACAAGGCAGGAGGCCAGCAACCCCCTGAGATCTTCCTTTCTCTGTCTCCCTACAGTACCGGGGTTAGGGACATGTGTGACCACACCTCATCAAGCACTCAGGCCACGGCGACAGCTCCTACTCCCTTTCATCTACTTTTTTTTGAGACAGGGTCTCCCTTTAGTCCCAGCTGGCCTGGAGCTCACTATGTAGACCAAGCTGGCCTTGAACTCACAGAGATACGCCTGCCTCTGCCACCGGAGTGCATGCTGGGATTAAAGGCATGCACCACCATGCCCAGCTTTTTTTTAGGAGAGGGCTACATACATAACAAAGGTTCAGGTCATTTGGGCCCCAGGAGTCAAGGGGAGTTGTCTCCTCCAAGTTTCTCAAGGGGGGCCATTACCTTTCCCAGTTTTGAAACTGGTTTGCCCTAATCAAAGTGGTAGGGACAAACCAGGGAGGGCCACCAGTTAGTTGCCTTGGCTACTAAAGATGTCGTGGTAGTCCAGTGAACACAATTACAAACCCCAAGGAAAACCACAGTGCTGGGCAGATTTTTGTACAAAAAAAGCAAGCGATTCTTGTGTTTTTAGCTGACTCCAGCTGAGCAGGCTGTCTCCTCTAGTTCAGCCAGAGCCACAAACCAGGGACTACTAGGCCCTGTCAGTAAGCTGACTACCAGGTCCTGTGGGTAAGCTGACTACCAGGCCCTTGTCAGTAAGCTGACTACCAGGCCCTTGTCAGTAAGCTGACTACCAGGCCCTTGTCAGTAAGCTGACTACCAGGCCCTTGTCAGTAAGCTGACTACCAGGCCCTTGTCAGTAAGTTGACTACCAGGCCCTTGTCAGTAAGCTGACTACCAGGCCCTTGTCAGTAAGCTGACTACCAGGCCCTGTCAGTAAGCTGACTACCAGGCCCTGTCAGTAAGCTGACTACCAGGCCCTTGTCAGTAAGCTGACTACCAGGCCCTGTCGGTAAGCTGACTACCAGGCCCTGTCGGTAAGCTGACTACCAAGCCCTGTCGGTAAGCTGACTACCAGGCCCTGTCGGTAAGCTGACTACCAGGCCCTGTTGGTAAGGTGACTACCAGGCCCTCAGTAAGCTGACTACCAGGCCCTGTCAGAAAGGTGACTACCAGGCCTTGTCAGTAAGCTGACTACCAGGCCTTGTCAGTAAGCTGATTGGCCCCTCCCATTTCTCCCTCAGTTGCAGTCTCACCTCATCCCTGGCCTCAACCTGGCTGCTGTAGGTCTCTTCCCAGCCTCATCCAGTGCTGTTCCACCACCGCCCAGCAGTGTTACTGGGGCCGCACCCTACAGCTCCTTCATGGTAGGTGGAAGGTGTCATCACAGGGCACCATGGGACTGTGGGACTTGACATTGACAAGGGGGAAGGGAGAGAGCTTTCAGTTGCCTCCCTCTGCATTGCGTTTAGCCCTTGGCTCTTTAGAGGCCAGAATGTCTGTTTTAAGGAGCCCAGCCGAGGTGACAGCAGCTTTCCCTTTGCTTTGGCTGGCCTCTTCCACTTAGCTGGAAGAGAGCTTAGTAGTTTGTGGCATCTTTCCACAGCCCTGGGTACAGTGCAGCTGGGTACGGGAAACCCTTCCTCCTTCCTGGAGGATGTAAGGCAGCCGGGTGGAAGGGCTCCTGGCTGCTGCCAGGCCTTTGGTAAGGAAGCCTCTGTCTCGGCAGCAGGCCCCGGAGCAAGAGATGGTGCAGGTGTTCATCCCCGCCCAGGCCGTGGGTGCCATCATCGGCAAGAAGGGCCAGCATATTAAGCAGCTCTCACGGTTCGCCAGCGCCTCCATCAAGGTGATTTATTTACTCTGGGCTTTTCCAGGTCCTGGGTATGAGCTCCACTTTCCTTCATACTTTGGAAGAGTTCTGCAATTAGGGACTTTTCCCCTGTGGGTGGAAATCCTCTTTCCTTTGGATTTGCATAGTCCTCTGTGGGTGTCATCTTGGGTCCCAGTCACAGCCCCATCCTGATCCTTCAACCCCAGCAAGCAGAAGAACCTGAACCTCACTTACCTCACGTGGGACTCTAGGAAACCATGCCTTAGTGTCAGGCCCAGGCAGTGCCCAGCAGTAAGACACACTGCATGCATGTTAGTTGTAGTTTACCTTCTCTGGATCTAAAATACAGGACAGGAGAATCTGTCCTGAAACAGAAGAGGTGTTAAATTTCACAGGCCTAAATCTACCCATTTCATTGACTGGAATTTAAATCAATTTGGGGAAAGCTGTGATGCACCATGGGAGGTGCAGCCACTGCCCTTCCCACCTGGTCATCCCACCCGAGTCCTTGGTAGCAGTCTACCTAAACCCTCAAGTTAGGAGTGGGAAAGGGCAGAGAGGTCCTCCTGAGAAAGTGCACTTAAGGCTTTCATCAAAGTTCTTGTGTACAGGTGGGAATTTTGGGCTTTAGTTTCTTAGTTCTTTCTCCTCCAGACTTCAGAATGGGCAGTAGAAGGACCTGGAAGGGACAGAGATGTCCAGGTCTTCCCATAGGCGGGCCCCTCTTTGATCAGCTATTTGATTTGTAGATTGCTCCACCAGAAACACCAGACTCCAAAGTTCGAATGGTCATCATCACAGGACCCCCAGAGGCTCAATTCAAGGTTTGATATGTATTGTTTTTTTCCAAGCTGGATGCAGGGGGATCTTAGCATGTGGAGAGAAAAGTTGGGGCAGCTGCTGTTGGCTGTCAAATTCTTACCGCATCTTGCAGCCTTTTCCATAAGATACATAGCTGCAAAATTGCTTTCTAAGTGTCATCAAGCTTTATTTATTTCCGTTCATTTTCACTTCCCTCTTGACTTGCTGATTGGTCCGCACAGCAATATGGGAAGGTATGGAATCCACGGTCTTTGCATTTGATGCCAACTCCCCTTCTCTCCTTTATGTCTGTACCATCACCTTAGATTTGTGAACTTCTGGTTGGACAGCCAGAGCTAGCAGCCAGTTTAACTTGATGATCTGTGGGAGGCTAGAGACTGAAATGGCTTCATAGGCACCTGCAAAGTAGCTAGCAAACACCCTCTGCATGAGCAGCCCCTCCGCATACCAGAACCAGTTGTTGCTATTCATGGTCTTGACAAGTTTATCATTACCACAACCAAATGTCACCCCAGAGCCTATAGGTGTGGTATATAGTTTATGGATTATATTTCTGTTGTTTATTCTGTTGCTTTTTTGGGGGGGTGTCCATTTTTGTGTTTTTGAGACAGGGTCTCCCTGTAGCCCCAGCTGTCCTGGAACTCACTCTGTAGACCAGGCTGGCCTTGAACTCACAGAAATCTGCCTGCTTCTGCCTCCCGAGTGCTGAGATTAAAGGTGTGGGCCACCATGCCCGGCAGTTGCTTTTTTAAGCAGGAAAGTGGAGGAGATTAAGGCAGAGTCTTACTCTGTTTACCCTGGAGCTAGCTATGTAGACCTGGCTGGCCTTGAAGTTGTGGCAGTCCTGTTGACTCTGACTCTCTAGTGCTGGGATATTCAGTTACTCAAAAATCATAATCTTGCTGGTAGCGGTGGTGCCTACCAGTAGGATTTACTGAAGGAGGCAGAGGCAGGAGGATCTGGAGTTCAAGGCCAGCCTGGGCTACACAGTTTAAAAAAAAAAAAAAAGAAAAATCATAATCTGATTGGCTTGACAGATGGTTCAGCGGTTAAGAGCTGCTCTTGCAGAAGACCTGGGTTTGAATTCCAGCACCCACATAGCAGCTAACAACTGTCTGTAACTCCAGTTTCAGGGGATCTGATGGTCTCTTCTGACAAGTGTTGTATGACATGAGTGGACCTATATACATGCAGGCAATACACTCATGCATATTAAATAAAAAGAATAAAATATATTAAATAATAATCTGGGGGATGGAGAGATGGCTCAGTGCTTAAGAGCACTGGCTGTTATTACAGACCTAGGTTCAATTCCTAGCATGCACATGGCAGCTGACAATCACGTGAAACTCCACTTCCAGGGGATCTGACCCTTCTGTTGTCCAGGCACTGCAGCCATGGGTGCACTTATATACATGCAGGCAGAGCACTCATTCATATAAAATAAAAGTAATTATTTTTAAATCATAATTTGTTCAGAGGGACTCCAGCCTTGTAGATGATCCCTAAGGCTTTGCAACTACTGGCTTTAGCTGGCTGGTCCTAGGGTGGAGGTCCCTGGGGCTCTAGGCTAGAAAAAGATGGAGTGGAGCTTGAGGCCACATTTCTGCTTATTTAGCCTCCCCTCTACCATAGATACATGGCTGCTTTTAACCTTGACCTCCTCTCCCCAGGCTCAGGGAAGGATCTATGGCAAACTCAAAGAAGAGAACTTCTTTGGTCCCAAGGAGGAGGTGAAGCTGGAGACCCACATACGGGTGCCAGCTTCAGCAGCTGGCCGGGTCATTGGCAAAGGAGGCAAAACGGTGAGTGAGCCCTGAGGGTTGTAGACAACCAGCCTTGGTCTCCAGACTCTACACGCCTGTCTGGCTTCTGTTCCTCTGCCCTGAGCGACTCCTGCTTTTTCTTCTTTTCTTTTCTTTTCTTTTCTTTTCTTTTTTTTTTTTTTTTTTTTTTTTTTTTTTTTTTTTTTTGGTCTTTTCGAGACAGGGTCTCACTGTAGCTCTGGCTGTCCTGGAACTCACTCTGTAGACCAGGCTGGCCCCCAACTCACACAGAGATCCGTGTGCTTCTGCCTCCCAAGTGCTAGGATTAAAGGCGTGAGCCACCCACGCCCGGCATTTATTTATTTCTATATGTGTATATCAATGTTCTGTCTGCATGCAAGTTTGTGCACCGTGTCGTGCAATGCCACGGAGGTCAGAAGAGGGTGTCGGACATTCCCTGGAACTGGAGTTCTCTGGAATTAGAGTTTCAGAGATGGTTCTCGGCCACATTGTGGGTGTCTGGGATGAACCCGGGTCCTCTGTAAGAGTGGTCGGTCGCTTATAACTGTTAGGTCCATCTCTCAGCCCGACTCCTGCTGTTTCATTGACTTGATTCTACTGCCCGTCTCATTGCCTGAACACTTCTACTGGTCAACTACTTCCTGCCCACCCTCCAGCGCCCCAACCCATGCCTTCCCCCCTTTCTTTTTTTTTTCTTTTTTTATTTATTATTTATTTATTTTGTTTGTGAATGTATGAATGTACTGTCTGCATGCGGTCTGTGACCCCGTGTCGTGCAATGCCAGCGGAGGTCAGGAAAGAGGGTCTCTCAGATTCCCCTGGAACCGAGAGTTCTCCGTTGAGTAGTCTGGATTGACAGTTCTTAGCCGCCATGTGGGTTGCTGGGTGATCGAACCCGGTCCTCTGCAAGAGCGTCGGTGCTCTAACCGCTAGGGCTTCTCTCCAGGCCCCCCCCCCCCTTTTCTTTCTGTGATTTTAGGGCTTGAATTCAGGGCCTCATATATGCCAGGCAAAGCATTCTGAGTCACCCCCACCCCTCTATGCACACTTTCTTGCTGTCACTCTGAGCTCCCTTCTGGCTGCCGCAGGTGAATGAGTTGCAGAATTTGACAGCAGCTGAGGTGGTAGTGCCAAGAGACCAGACTCCAGATGAGAACGACCAAGTCATTGTTAAGATCATCGGGCATTTCTACGCTAGCCAGGTATGTACCATGTTCCCCATCTCCAGAGGGCTTCAGGGGTCAGGAGCAGAGAAGTGAATACTCTCAAGGTTGATGTGTGTGACCTCCACAGGTCCTATGACCTTCCCGTATCTGTGTGCTCTGGGCTGACTTGGTCTTCCAATTGCAAGAGTGGGATGTGTGGATTTTTTTTTTGTTGTTTGTTTGTTTGTCTTTTTAAGACAGGTTCTCCCTGTAGCCCCAGCTGCCCTGGAATTCCCTATGTAGATCAGCCTGGCCTTGAATTCAGAGCTCTACCTGCCTTTGCCTCCCAAGTATGGGGCCTTATTTTCCCTTTTCTATATGTGCATGAGTATATTCCTTGCGTGTAGGTCTGTGCACCCATGGCCTGCAATGCCTGCGGTCAGGAGAGGGCATAGGATTCCCTGGAACTGGAGTTATGGACATGTTTCACTCCATGTGGTTGCTGGGAATTGAACCCAGGTCCTATACAAAAGCATCCAGTGCTGTTAATCTCTGAGCCACATCCCAGTCCTTGTTCTTCAGACTCTCTTCCCTCATTCATTGGGTAAAGGTGCTCACCACCAAGCCTAAAAATCTGAATTTGATCTCCAGAACCTACATTATAAGAGGAGATAACCAGTTCTCTTCAAATTGTCTCATGACCTTATACATGCACACACAAATAAATGTACAAAAAAAAATATTAAGGGCTAGAGAGAGATGGCTCAGTGGTTAAGGGTGCATACTGTTCTCCAGGAGGACCAGGGTTTGGTTCCTAATGCCACCTGTATCAGATGACTCAAAACCACCTGTAACTCCAGCTCCAGGGGTCTGGTGCTCTCTTCTGGGCTCCACTGTCACCACACTCAGGTGCACCAGCACATACATAAGACCGGCACATAATTCAAAATACTATTCTTAAATTTTAAGGTTACTTAACAGTGTGTACGATATTGTATATGATATGTAATGACTGTGTCTATCACTGGATGTGTATATTTCTATATAATCATCTTGGTTATCCAAGCTTAGTCCCTCCCTGACTCCTTTTGTGCTGGAATTTTGTATTTAGCTTGGTTTGTGGAATATTTGTACAATATGTTGGAGTATATTTTCAAAGACAGTTCCTTGGTCTTTACCAGAGTGACTGCTCCCTCCCTGAATCCTCTCCCTGCTCTCCTGTAACCCCAGCTCACCATGTAGATTAAGCAGGCTCTCTCAGCTTTTAGTGGTAATCTGCCTTGGGCTCCTAGTGGCTGGGATCACAGGTGTGAGGCCCCGCACCTGGCTTTCTTTCCCTTCTTGGAGCTCTTCATCTCCTTTTCTTGTCGAATGGGGTGACTCTGGAACCTGCAAAGAATGCAGTCTTGAGGCTGGAGAGATAGCTCAGCAGTTAAGAGCATGGCTCTTCTTGCAGAGGACCTGAGTGCTCTTCCCACCACCTACCTACATGTAGGTAACAACTGTCTATAACTCCCATTTCCAGGGGATCGGATGCCTTCTTCTGACCTTCCAGGGCATTGCCCAACCTGGGTACACTTACATGCAGGCAATACACTTATATACATAAAAAATGAAAAAAGCCGGGCATGGTGGTGCATGCCTTTAATCCCAGCATTTGGGAGGCAGAGGCAGGTAGGTCTCTGTGAGTTCAAGGCCAGCCTGGTCTACATATTAAGTTCCAGGCCAGCTGGGGCTATAGGGAGACCCTGTCTCCACAAAAGACAAAAAAAGAAAAGAAAAAGGGGCTGGAGAGATGGCCTAGCGGTTAAGAGCGCCAACCGCTCTTGCAGAGGACCCGGGTTCAATCCCCAGCACCCACATGGCGGCCGAGAGCCGTCTGAAACTCCAATTCCAGGAGAACTCCAGTTCCAGGGGAATCCGACACCCTCTTCTGACCTCCGCGGCATCGCACGACACGGGTGCACAAACTTGCATGCAGACAGTGCATTCATACACATACAGAAATAAATTTAAAAAATTAAAAAAAGAAAAAAAAAGATAAAAAGAAAAATCTCAAGTTTGAGTCTACTAAACCCTTGAAACTTTACCTCAGTGTTCATACTGAAAGGCAGGACTGTGAGGTCTGAATACCCTTCTTGTAGTTCACCAGTGGGCTGTGGCCCCTGGAGACTGCTGGAGCAGTTAGGGCCAGAATCAGGCTTTGAACTCCAACCCCACACACCATCTCTGCTTTGTTACCTGGCATTTGGAGTGTTCTCTGGTTCTTTGAGAATTAACAATGAGAGCCATAAGAACGATAGCCAAGGTTTATGATTATGATAGACCCAGCACTTCCGTACATGCTTTGCATCTATTATTAGCTCAGTTATTCAAATGAGGAGAATGAGGCTTGTAAGGATGAATGGCATACCCAGGGGTGCACAATGCCTGGTTCACTATGCAGGGAAAGTTACCAGAACAAGGATGAAAAGCTCTGTAAAAACATCATGGCTGATGAATTCTGAAACACCTCCCCATCTCCCAAGCAGGGTCTTACTGTGTAGCCCAGCTAACCTTAAATTCATGGGCAATCCTGGTTGGTCCTCCATGTGCTGGGATTAAGGGCATGAAGCACTGAATTTCTTCTGCAACTCATAAATAATGGATCAGCTCTTTCTTTAACCACTCAGTTCATGGCATAAGACATATGTGGGTGAAATTGTAATACATGGATCCCATTTTGCAATTGATTATAAAAATCTTTATTATTCTTAGGAAGAAACTTATTTAAGAATTTTTGGGACAGAGTCTCACTGTGTAGACCAGGCAGGGATCCTCCTGCTTTGGCTTCCTGAGTGCTGGCATGAAAGGTGGACGCCACCACGGACGGCAGGAAAAAAAACTTTTAGGGAAGGCAGAGGCTACTCTTGAGTGTTTTTAATGAAAAGAAAAAATGAGACAGTTAAGTTTCATAATTTCTCACAGGGGAGCTGACTATCGCATCGGTGTTGTGTCACACTGGTCTGGCCTCCTAAGTTATGACTAGAACAGCATGACATGTAGCCCTGCTTAGGAGTTGTACTTCCATTTCTGCCTCAGCTTGTGGAAGTGTCAACTCTGTCAAGGTTTAAATGCTGATGAATGCATTTTTACTCCTGTTTCTTGCTTCCTCCATCACATGTACACCTTCGCTGGTAAATGCGTCAAGGCTGCCTCTTTATTGAGTTCCAGGTACCAGCCTTGTGGTCTGTGCGCAAAGCCTGTCTCTTTGGAGAGGTCCTCACCGTCATCTTTCTTTCCTGTTCTTGCTGTAGATGGCTCAGCGGAAGATCCGAGACATCCTGGCTCAGGTTAAACAGCAGCACCAGAAGGGACAGAGCAACCAGGCCCAGGCTCGGAGGAAGTGACCAGGTCCTTCCCGTCCCCATCGGCTCCAGAGCAGCAGGCGGAAAGCAGAACTGGAGGGCGCGTGTGCTCTTCCCAGCAGGCCTGAGAATGAGTGGGAATCAGGGCCTGGGCCTGGCTGGAGATCAGGTTTGCCCACTGTCTTGAGAAAGATGTTTCAGTGAGGAATCCTGATCTCTCACCCCCAACTCAACCAGTTGACCACCATTGCTCACCCCTTGGAAGGAATGTCACCACTCCAATTGTAGCTCAGGCTGCTTTTAAACGTGGATTGTTTTAAGGAAGTTCTCCACCCTCCACCAGAAGGGCAGGTCAGACCCCAGTGGGGAAGAGAAATAAAATTTCCTTCAGGTTTTTAAAAACCTCAAAGGATGGTTTGTTTCTTGACCCTAAAGTCTATGCAACCTTCTCCCTTCTTGCTTAATTGATGGAAATTCCTCCATTTTCACTGCCTTGACTGACACACCACCTCTTCTTACATCCATTTACACTGTTTCATCCTTGTTGTTGGGGGCATGGGGTGGGGTTGACAGGGCTGGTACATAGTTTTTATGACTATGGAGAATACCTGTCATCTATAGTCTAATTCTGATCCTTCCTTAAATCAATGGGAATCACGAGATATAAAGAAGGATAAAGATATTGATTGAAGTATATATACTAATCCACGTTTAAAAGGAGTTCAGTGGGCTAAGGATAGAGCTCAGCGGTTAGAGTGCTTGCCTACATGTGCAAGAGCCCTGGGTTCCATCTTTGGCACCCCCTCCCCGAAAAAAAAAAAAAATCAGCATGCCCTTGTGGATGGTCTATTCTAGATCACCATATTGAAAAATTGGCACAGTGGCAATTTCTCCCGGTTGGCTGGGGTCCCCACCACATCCCTCTTACCCTATGAGCCCCGTATCATGTCCTGGTGCACGTGAGTCGGCACCACATGCTTAGCAGGGTAGGGGCTGACCACTGTCCCTGATTCCCATCATTCTCAGGCGGATTTTATATTTTTTTAAAGTCTATTTTAATGATCGGATGTGAGCACTGGGAAGGGGATGTGAACTCCCCTTGATAAAGTCTCAGTTCCATGGAGGATTTGAGTGGCCCAAAGGTGCCCTCACCCCAGCCCACGTGCTCCTAATCGGGCTGGTTCCCAGAGGCAAGGGTTGTGGTATACTCCCCACCACAGGCACTGTCTTCTTGGTGGTGGTGGGACTTGGAACCCAACCCTGAGCTCCTGATAAAGCTAAAAGTCCATCATCTGGCAAACGGTCAATTGGAGAGTATTCGCTTCTGTTTTTATTCTCGAGGAGTATTTAACTGACTGCTTCTGCCTCCATGAATTACCATTGTCATAATGCAAGGCCTGCCTATAAACAAACCAGAACACCAGCATCATTAGACACAAAGGGGTGAGCACACTTAATTTATTAATTTATCAGGCTCAATAAGATCCTGTTGGAAGGTCAGCCCCTTGTGGAGGACAGCAGCTAGCAGTTAATTGAGGGGAGGCCTCTCCTCCTAATGCTGTACTGATTGTAATGCATATCAGCCAGGTGATGCACTTTAGCTACCCTGGACAATGCTATCATGTGTGCTGGGAAGGAAGGGAGGCCTCTCTCTGCATGTGGAAAAGCCCATGCACACGGAGCTTCCCTCCTCCAGACATTGCAAGGACAACAGTGACAAAAACCATGACGTATGGGCGGAGTCAGGCAGTGCTGTGTGTGGAGTAAACTACCTCAAGGTATAACGTTACCTCAGCAATTGTCCTCTTTTTGTTCCCCTAAACCCCAGTGTTTTTTATTTTTGTTTAAAATTTTTTTTAATCTTTTTTTTTTCTTTGCGGCTTGCTGATATTTTATATGAAAAAGAGAAGCAAAGCAGAAGAGAAAGCTGATAGTCTTGAATATTTTATTTTTTTAATGAAAAGAAAAAATGAGAAAGTTATGTTTCATAATTTCTTACACTATGAGCCAGTAACCCTTTTTAGGAACTCTCTATGGAGAACAGGCCCCGTAGGGAAAGGCGGGAGCTGGAGGGATGGATCCTGGGGAGGAGGCTGGGGTGGAGGGGAAGACCCAGGCTTGAGTGCCCCCGGGTGCTAGCCTAGGACCTTGCTGGGCTCTCATTTCCAACCTTGCAGCTCCTCTGGAGTGTCCTGCCTGGAGGATTGAAAGACCTGGCAGAGCCTGGACCCCCTGGGATCAAAACAGCAGTGTCCACTAACCAAATGGCCTGTGGTTACCCCTCTCCCCCCTTTGGTTAAACAGCATCTTGACTGGTTGGTTTTCCCACCGGTGGTACTGTTGTTAGATTTTAAAATATTGCCTCCGTTTTATCGAGGAGAGAAATAATAACTAAAAAATACACTCTTTTAAGAAGACCTGTATTTCTTTAAGAATATGGGAGCCAAGATTCCGTTCATGGGAGAAAGACAAGGCCACCCTCAGAGAGGCCCACCTGGTTGGTTTGTCATTGCAGTGCTTTTGTATTTATTTTTTGGTTATTGTTTCATTTCCATCCCATCTTGCTGTTCTTCTTAGTCTATATCATATCATGCGTAGACCACAAGGTAAGCAGATCCTCAGATAACTGCCCTCCCCCATCTCCCTGTCTTTTTAGGTTGATCAGATTGATTCTAAAAGTGGACCCATTGTTAGGGAATTCTTGATTTAGGGTATTGGGTGGCCAGCAGGGGCAAGGGAAATGGGGAACAGGTTCTTTCTTGGTATGATCTTACCACTTGGTCCCCATGACACCCCCTCATAACCCCCAGACCATCTAGTCCAAAGAGAGAAAAAGCAAGAAAGTCTTTAGGGATGGTGTCAGGTCAATAGAATGAATGTCTCCCACCTGTCCCAGACACAAAGAAAGGGTCTCCCAGCTTCCCATCTCTGGCTCTATATGCTTTGTCCCCAAATGAAGCAGACAATGTTCAGACGTCAGCCATTTAATAATTTAAAAGTGGATTTCTACCAGCAAGCATGCTTTGATATCTGGTTCCAGTGATCATCAGGAGAAGAAGAAAAAAAAAAATCCCACAGTACCTGAAATGAGATTGTTGGAGGGTTCCATTCCTTGGGGGCCTGCTCCCTTCACACCTCAGGCCGGAGTCCTTTTTCTTGGCTGACTCAGCTCTCAGAAGAAATCAGGAAGTGTGTGTGGCAAGGGACTGGAAAACTTAACTTGGATTGGGCAAGGCTCCATTTGTCGCCGATACTTGTCCAGGAGGAAGATTGTGAAAGTTAGAAACCAGAGAGCAGAAGAGCATGGATTAGCTGCTAGAGGTTACCGGGAGGGAAGGACCTGTTCTGGCTCCTCCTGCGACCTGAAGGCCAGGTCTCAGGCAGCTCCTTGCCCTGGTCCTCACCTCTTTCCCATCCTTGGTGAGGTAACACGCTGTTATGAAAAGCACTTGGGAGATTTGGATGGTTTTGAGAAAAGCAACTTTAAAGAAAATGCTTCCATGCTCTAAGGTATATAGATAGATAGACAGATATGTATGTGTATGGTACACATATATTTTTATGAAAGGACCATCTCTTTAGGATCTATTTTTAAATTCTTTGAAACACATAAGAAGCCAAAATGGTTTTATTCACTGACTGACTTTGAAGCTGCATCTGCCAGTTTCACCCCAATGGCTTTGATCCCCTCTGGGGTCCAGTTGCCTTTTGCATTTTGGGTTGTGAACTTGGTTTCTGAGAGGGGTGTGGGCAGGAGAGAGCCGTTGTTCAGAGCACGGAAGTTGTATCGCCCTCTGCTCTTTCCTCCCCTCCTCCCAGTCCTTATCTGTTTTTCCTTTCCTGACCTCTCCACTTCTATGTTAGTTGGGAGCTGGTCTTATGCTTCACTGTAGGCCAAAATGAGCCCGTGTACAACCCAGAGGACACTGGAGTGGTTGCTCCAGTTGGTCTGTCCGTTTTCCTCTGTGCCAAAGACAGACAGACAAACAGGCTAAGAGGCTGTTTCTGAGACAAAGCAGTGGCCAGTCATCTTTCCACATCTAGGGCTGTCTGCAAGAGGGTGGATAAAGGGGGCTTGGAGACAGTATGAGACAAGTCCCCTCTCCTAAAGCTCCTGGGGGACTTGGGAGTGGTGCTTGCCAAGGGCTAGGGAACAGGGAGAAAAAAAGGAGTCCGTTGGCTCCCAGTTGCACTTTGGGGAAGGAGGGAGGGGAAATTTAGGGCCTCTCTCCGTGGGACTGCTCTCGTCCCCTGTCCCCACTGCAGATCTGTGGAGTTCCCTTCAGGCCTGGCAGACTGGCAGTGAGGAGGGGCCTCAGTTAGCTCTCAAGGGTGCCTTCCCCTCCTCCCTTCCCCAGACACCCTCTGCCAAACTGGGAACCAGCAGTA
The DNA here is from genome assembly GCA_009823505.1 of Rhizomys pruinosus. NCBI lineage: Eukaryota > Metazoa > Chordata > Mammalia > Rodentia > Spalacidae > Rhizomys > Rhizomys pruinosus. The sequence goes on from VZQC01012163.1 coordinate 194,682, forward strand.
CTGCTAACTACCTCAGCCCCAGGGGCGCCAAGCCTTTCCTGAGGAGGAGCTGGTGCCTTTAGGCAACTCTTCCTCCGCCTCTCGGGGCGGGGTCTCCTCCTTCCTTTCCCCTCAGTGTTTATAGGGGAGATCCTGGTGGCTTTGCCATTCAAACCACACAACTGTTTTGCCTGTTTGTTGAAAACTAATAGAAGGAAAACAGCATATCTGACATGTCATTGTAGGAAGATTGAAGAACAATCCTCATCAATACCAGGGGACATAAAAGCCATTTTCCTTCCAGATAACTCAGTGGTTTAGATGCAGAATGTTTCTCTTGTTGTATTCAGATGTAGAGTAACACCAGCTGAAACTTTTCTTCCTTTTCTCTTCTTTCAATAATACATCTGGTGAGGGTACAGGACAAGGGAGAAGGCCCTATGACCAGGAGGATGTAGCAGATGGGCGAGAGCCCAGCCTGAGCTTTGGTCCTGCCTACCTTCTTGGGGCACAGTCTGACACCATTACTGACACTCCAATATGGTTGAATCCAGACTGGCAAGACAGAAGAGAATTTTTGTTTTTCTTAAATGAAATAATAGGAAGCTCCCCTGGAGCACGTTTTATGGAACCACAGATGCCGAATGCTACGAGTATGAATGGATTAACTACCTCAATCCTTACAATAAGATTGGAACTGAGGGCAGGGACTTGTGCGTCAGGGTATGAATCCCACCCAGAAGAGAGTTGAGGCTTGTGCCACAAAAGGTTTGTCTTGGGGATCAGGCAGACCTGCCTGGATCCCCCCCACTCATCGGTCGGGTTGGCAGGGTCTGTCATCTTGTCACCCCTTTCTGCCTTCCTCACCCATGCTTCACCCCCTTCCCTCCAGCTAGTCCTTCTCCCACCTGCTTTATCTTGGATGGACCAGATTGTGTGGAAAAGGAATGGGTTCCTCCCTTAGAGAACTGGCTGGAGGGGAATTTGGGGGCTTTGCCTAGAATCTCCCACTCAGCCCCCAAGTCCTGGGAAGCCAGATCCAGGGCCTCTTCAACAGGGTTTCTTGAAGATCCTCTACCTCCACTGAACCCCTTTCTTCACAAAGGGGGGCAGCTGGCTCTGGGAGGAGAAGAGACGGAGCAGGATCCTTTATCCTGGGAGAGTCCACTGGGCTGGCTCAGGCCGTCTTTGTAGTTGGGGAGCTCCACTGGATGACCAGCCCCTCTCAACCCTCTAAAGGACCTCCTCATAGAAGCCCCATTTCACTTTTATTTTATCTACCTCTTAGCAGAACAATAGAGATAAATTAGGTAGTGGCAACTCCACTTGATTAGGTTAGGGGGGGAAAAAGATTTCTTTTTCTAAAGGAAAAGAAAATATTACCTTAAAAATACTTTCCAAAAAATAAAAAAAATTAAAAAGCCAAAAAAAAATTCTTTTAAAGGAGGGAGACACTTTCCAGTGACCACTGGATTGTTTTAATTTCTTAAACTGTTCTTTTTTCCCCCCACAAATAAGTTTGACTCTGGCAATCTTCTTCACTTAATGCGCTAGCAGTGAACAGGTGCAGCTCTCCCCGGTGTGTCCCGCGTCCTGCCCCACGGCTGCCGCTGAGCCCTCCCTGTGCGTTGCTGCTCTCCCAGCCTGGTGACTTCAGGAGCATTTCCCCTTTGGGAGGGTGGTTGGGGGGTCACTTGGGACATTTCAGTGCAAGCTTTCTTTGAATCAGCAGTAAAGGCATTAGAAATGAATTTAAGCAGACAAGAAATTAGCATAATGAATATCCTGTACCACCATTTGAAGTCTCCCTTTGCTTTGGAATCATGAACTTGGTCTCCAAAGTCAGAAGAGCCTGTTCCCCACAAATTCAGAGTGGGTAGATGGTGTGCAGTCCTGAGACATCACTTCCAGTGGGGAATTAACTTTTCTGAGTGGAAATCTGGGAGGGGCTGGAGGGCTGCTGCTTGGGACTGTTTTATTGTTTCTTCTTAATGAGTGCTACCTTATTCTGTACTTATGGCATCTTTAAAAATTGTGCTTGACCAGAACTCTGCCAGCCGTTATCACCCTGAATTTGATTGTGCCCTTCCTCCCAGCCATTCATCTGTTCTTTGTGTTGGGGAGGTGGGCTCAGACTTGGTGAGATTGTTCTTTGATGGATAAGCACTCCAGGTTTCTTCCCCATGAAGGTTGTTTCAGCCACAAACCAATTAATTTCACTGTTTCAAAATAAAAGGAAACTTATATTGAAAGCTGGCATGTGTCTTATGTTTCTGGGGAGAATTTGGGGGGGGGGTCTGGGAGGTTAGATATTCAGTCCTTTAAGACTTAGCCGGGTGTGGTGGTGCACGCCTTTAATCCTAGCACTTGGGAGGCGGAGGCAGGTGGATCTTTGTGAGTTCAAGGCCAGCCTGGTCTACATAGCGAGTTCCAGGACAGCCAGAGCTACAGGGAGACCCTGTCTCAAAAAGACCAAAAAAAACAAAAACCAAAAAACAAACAAACAAGCAAAAACCCCAAAACAAAAAAGACTTGACCTCCACAAGAGAGTGCTGGTTTCCAGGGACTTAAGTTGGTCAAATTTTTATTTATGTTTACAGAACTGAAAGGGGTGAAGGGCTCTGACCCAGCTGCCAGTAAGGAAAAGGGGGGAGGTCGAGGAGGGACTAGGAGAGCCAGGTGGAAGGAGCACAGGGCTTGCCTATGCTTCCTTGCTGCTGGGATGTGAGCTGTTCTCTGCTGGGATGGACTAGAACAGTGAGCCAAAATAAATTCTCAAGTTCTTTTAGAATGTTTTTTTTTTTTTTTGGTCTTTTTGAGACAGGTTCTCCCTGTAGCCCCAGCTGTCCTGGAACTCACTCTATAGACTAGGCTGGCCTTGAACTCACAAAGATCCGCCTGCCTCTGCCTCTGCCTCCCAAGTGCTAGGATTAAAGGCGTGCACCACCACGCCCGGCCCTAGAATGTATTTTATCACAAGTGCCTAATATACTAACTCCTACATCAAGGGTAACTTGCTTCAGCCCAGCTTTCATTTTGTTTTGCTTTGCCTTTTTTTTTTTTTTTTTTTTTTTTTTGTTCTTTTCGAGACAGGGTCTCCCTGTAGCCCCAGCTGTCCTGGATCACTCTGTAGACCAGGCTGGCCTGGAACTCACAAAGATCCGCCTGCTCTGCCTCTCAAGTGCTGGATTAAAGGCGTGCACCACCACGCCCGCCTTGCTATTGGTTGAGACAAGATCTTAATGTATATTTATAGCCAAGGCTGGCCTCCCATCAGCCTGCTTTAGGAGACAGAAGGATTGGAATAAACAAAAAAGGAGGCAGGTGATCTGAGGGGAGCTGGGAAGTTGGCGTGGTGAGGGTAAGGGTGTCGTATTTGCTTTTTTTTTCCTTTTCTTCTGTCTGTCTCTCTCTATTTCTCTTCTCTTCTCTTCTCTTCTCTTCTCTTCTCTTCTCTTCTCTTCTCTTCTCTTCTCTTTTCTTTTCTTTTCTTTCTTTTCTTTCTGAGATAGGGTCTCTCTATAGCCCCAGCTGCCCTGGAACTCACTCTGTAGACCAGACTGGCCTTGAACTCACAGAGATCTGCCTGCCTCTGCCTTCCTAAAGGCATGGGCCACCACGCCTAGCATAAAGATCTTAGATGCCATGTAGGTCCTGGGAATCAAACCCAGGTCCTCTGCAAGAGCAGTCAGAGCTCTTAACTGCTGAGCCATCTCTCCAGCCCCAGCCTCTGATTTCTAAGCTCAAGGAGCACTAAAGTCACCCATTGGCCGCTTAACTATTGCTTCCAGATGTCTTCATTGCTGTTTCCTGAATCCTGACTCTATTGTTCTGGTTTATCTTTGACTCCTTCCCATTATTCTTCACACAGCTCCCTTGCTTTCAAAACTCAAGGAAAATGTGGCTGTTCTATCTGTGGAGTACGGTTCCACTGACTGCTCTTGAAGAGTACCCACATGGCAGCTAAGAACAGTCTTTAAGCTGGGCATGGTGGCCCACGCCTTTAATCCTAGCACTCAGGAGGCAGAGGCAGGCAGATCTCTGAGTTCAAGGCCAGCCTGGTCTACAAAGTGAGTGCCAGGACATCTGGGACTACAGGGAGACCCTGTCTCAAAAAGACAAAAATAAATAAATAGTCCCTGCCCTGGGGACTGGAGGAAAAATGGGAGACAAGATCTATGCCTAGCTGCAGCTTCTAGACACTGCTGTAGCCCAGTTACATCCATGGGTACCAGGGAGACTTTCTTTGCCCACAAACAGCTCAGTGCATCCCCACAGAGGAGACCTTGTATGAGCGAAGGATTGGCACAAAGTACCCCTCAAACAATTGGACCCTATTTCATGCTCCTAACCACCCCTACATACATGTGTAGATCCATCACCCCTGAGTGGAGACTGCTGCCTGTCCAAAGGTTCAAGCAGGTGGATGGCCACTGGGGATCCTGAGAAAACCCTTTCAAGCCCACTGCCCTGCTCTGACCATACCAGAAGCTGATCAATCTACACATGGTTGAAGCTTAGGGATTCAACTACTGAAAAAGGGAGACGATTACAGCCTGAGGACTCTGCAGCCCTGCTCCAGTCTCAGACTTGGGGGCTGACTTGTCAATGCATAGAGAAGCCTGAGGAATTCAACAGGGGGCACCTGGGAACTGTGGTCCTGATAGCACCCAGTTTCGCTGGGAATGATATTATTGACCTTGCTGTTTGCTGTAGGTCTAGCCAAAACAGCTCTGAATGACGTCAATCATGGAAGGTTACCCTAGCCAAAGTCAACCTAAGTATAATGGGCTTGTTCTGGGAGTTGGTGTTGTCTGTGTGCCTTGCCAAGCCCTAAAGCAATGAGTTATGCATCCCATTCATGAACTTGTTGGCAATACCAGATCTCTCAGAGCAACCAACTTGAGAAATGTGTCAAACAAAACCCTATGTCTCACAAAGGGCCACAGCCAGAATGTTATATCTGCTGTCCTGCTATTCCACCTGATAATCCTGTTCCTACCTTTATTCCTCTTCTTCATTCATCCCATGCTACTGTTTTCTAAAGGAAAAATGGTGCTACCACCATGCCCCTGAACTGTCTACCTCCCATATGCCAAGAAGATGTTATGAGGTAGAGGAGATCTTCTGATACTGCACTGGAGAAATAAACTGCTATTGGGGGTTGTTAGACCAATTGGCACCTGTTGGTACATGGATCCAAACTGTCATTAATCTGTACCTAAAAAAAAAAAAAATGTACCTAGACTCAAATCAGATAAGGCTTCATAATTTAGACCCTCACCTGTACCAGGTTCTAAATGTAACTCACTCTCAATAATACCAGCCCACAGTTGGCAAAAGATGTTTGGCTTTGCTTATCCTTAGGGGATCCTTGATATTTGGCCACACTGGTACACTGGTACCTACAATGGAGTCTTCCACTCCAAGACCTTTATGTTAAGACCTATAATAGGGGCAACTGAACTGTCTCAGAAAGCTCCTCTGTGCATGACACATAAAAAGGGGATAAAGCCAGTAGCCGATCTGGTGAGTGGTCAATGTGACGAAACCTTTGAGGACCAGTGACTCAGGCCTTCTCCAAACCTAATTTTTGTTGTCCCCACTCTTGTCTATATGGTGGACAAATGCCTACCTATATCTGTCAAGTGGTTGGACAGGCACTTGCACCTTGGCTTTCCTCAGTCCCAGATGTACATCATTCCTAATAACTAAACTCTAACCATATTCCTGGTAGCACATACATGATCAAAGAGCCATCCAATTGATCCCTCTGCTAATGGGTCTAAGAATAACAGCTGGGATAGGGACAGGGACAGGAAGAATTGCTTCATCAGCCAGTGTCTATAACCACCTGTCCAGGGATTTGGCAGATGACATAGAATTAGTAACCAAATCATTACTGGCCATGCAGGATCCATTAGACTCCTTAGCAGCAGTAGTCCTTCAAAACCAGGGACTAGATCTGCTGACTGCTTAAAAAAAAGTTGGGCCGGTCGTGGTGGCACAAGCCTTTAATCCTAGCACTTGGGAGGCAGAGGCAGGCGGACCTTTGTGAGTTCAAGGCCAGCCTGGTCTACAGAGTGAGTTCCAGGACAGCTGGGGCTACAGAGAGATCCTGTCTTGAAAAGACCAAAAAAGTTGGGGGGGGGTGCTGGAGAGATGGTCTAGCGGTTAAGAGTGCCAACTGCTCTTGCAGAGGACCCGGGTTCGATCCCCAGCACCCACATGGCAACTGAGAACTGTCTTTAACTCCAGTTCCAGGGGAATCCAATGCCCTCTTCTGAACTCTGCGGCATTTCACGACATGGGTGCACAAACCTACATACAGACAGTACATTCATACACATACAAGAATAAATTAAAAAAAAAATTTTTTTAAAGTTGGGGAAGACAGTCTCTTCTTAAATGGGTATTTTATTTTATTTTTTTTGTCTTTTCGAGACAGGGTCTCCCTGTAGCCCCAGTTGTCCTGGAACTTGCTCTGTAGACCAGGCTGGCCTTCAACTCACAAAGATCTGCCTGCCTCTGCCTCCCGAGTGCTAGGATTAAAGGTGTCCACCACCACGCCCAGCGGAATTTAAGTAACTACTTTGTGTATGTGTGTGTGTGTGTGTGTGTGTGTGTGTGTGTGTGTGTGTCTTTTTTTTTTTTTCCCTTTTTTTTTTTTTGGTATTTTTGATGCAGGGTCTCCCTTTTAGTACCAACTGTCCTGGAGGTTGCTCTGTAGACCAGGCTGGCCTTGAACTCACAGAGATCCACCCACCTCTACCTCCCAAATGCTGGGATTAAAGGTAAGCGCCACCACACCTGGTGTGTGTGTATTTTTTGTTTTTTTTGAGACAGGGTCTCCCTGTAGCCCTAGCTGCCCTGGAACTCACTCTGTAGACCAGGCTGTCCTTGAACTCACAGGGATCCACCTGCCTCTGCCTCCTGAGTGCTAGGATTAAAGGCGTGTGCCACCATGCCCAGCACCAGAATGTTGTTTTTAAACAGACAAGTCGGAGATGGTCAGGATATGGTCCAACAACTAAAAGACCAAGGAGACAAGAGCTGGCTGGTTTTTGGAGCTCTTGGAACTAGGGGTTGAGCATCCCGGCTCCGCCTGTCAGATGGCCCTGTCTTCACCCTCCTTATGACACACCTGTTTAGTCCCTGCATCCTTAACATGCTAACCTGATTTGTCTCATCTCACCAGATACCATCAATTTCCAGATGTTCCTGTAGAGCTGCTAATAGCGTAATATGAGAGATATGGAAGAAAATGGTGCCCCCTAGAGGGTTAAAAGGGCATCAAAGGGGAGAATGAGACAGGGAGTCTAAACTGAGTGAGAAGTGAGACAATTATGTCTTTTTTGGAGATGCAGCTGTTTGAGAAAGATCTAGCTTAACCAACTCTTCTGCTTCTGTAAATATGCTGACCACTGGAAGTTTCTATCACATAGACATAAAATAAAAATAAATATCTAAAAAGAAAGTAACTTGGGGCTGGAGAGATGGCCTAGCGGTTAAGAGCACCGTCTGCTCTTGCAGAGGACCCGGTTCGATCCCCAGCACCGGCATGCAGCTGAGAACCATTGAACTCCAAGTTCCAGGGGAATCCCCATACCCTCTTCTGACCCTCCACGACATTGCACGACACGGGTGCACAAACCTGCATGCGACAGTACGTTCATACACATATGAAAATAAATAAAAAAAAAAAAAAAGAAAGTAACTAAAAGAGTGAGTTTAAATTCCTGCCTATGTGACTGGGGGCCATGTACAGGAGTCACTAGCCCAGTGCTGGGAGCAAATTAATGTATTAAAGGTAACTAATAGAAGCCGAGCGTGGTGGCCCACACCTTTAATCCTAGCACTCTGGGAGGCAGAGGCAGGGATCTTTGTGAGTTCAAGGCCAGCCTGGTCTACAGAGTTTTGTGTATTTTTAAAATTTTTCCTTATTATTTACTGAGGTTTTTAGTGGTTCTGTGTTATCTTCCCAGGGTCTGATATTCTTTTTCTGCTCTTCCATTCTGCCTCTGAGGCTTATTTCTGTTCCTTCCTCTTGATTGAATGAGTTTTTTATTTCCTTTTTCATTTGTCCTTGTGATTTTTTCGTCTTTTCTGCTTAGTTTTGGGGGGACTTCTCAATCTCTTCCTGTAGCTTCCTTGCTTCTCTGGTTGGTTTTCGTTTTTTTTTTTTTTTTTTTTTTTTTTTTGTTTTTTTTTTTTTTTCTTGTTTTTTGTTTTTTTTTTTTTTTTTTTTTTTTTTTTTAGAAAAAGGTCCCGGCCCCAGCGTCCTGGAACTCACCTGTAAGACCAGGCTGGCCTATGAACTCAACAAAGATATCCGAATTAATTCTTCCCCGCTCCTCCTGACCGCTCCCAAGTGCTAGGATTAAGGGTTTGTACCACACCTGGCTGGTTTCCTTTTTCATTCAGCAGTGGGATCTTTCAGTGTTTCCATTCGATTCTCCTGGAGGTGTCCATTATCTCCTCTCTAGTTCTTTCTGGGTATTGTCATTTCTCCCCTCTAGGTCGATTCTTGAGTTTTTTTCGTCTCTCCTTAGTTCTCTTACGTCGTTCTTTTATATTCTTTGCATTTCTTTGAATATGTCTCAATTGTTCACTCTAAGACCTGTTGTCAGCCTGGGGCCACCCCCAGGGAGATCCCGCCCACTGTAGGAATCTCCCCACGGGTTGGTAGAGCTTGAGTGTGAGAATTATACTGCACCTTTCTTCCCATGTTGGTCACCTTCTACATGCTCTCGCTGCCCGGCATGTATTACAATACCAAAATACGCAAATGCCCTGTCCTGTGTGAAAGTCTTGCTTTGCTTACCCCCTCAGATGTCTTTAGTGTGTTATTTCTCCTCTATTTATTGAGTGTTGACTTGTCAGGGTGCTTTCAATTTTGTTTATTATTGGTAAAAGTCTAACTCACTCTTCCCGTCCTTCGGTGTCTGAAGGTTCTCCAAAAAATCAGGTAGGTAACAACCCAGCATGTACCCTGCTGAGCACTGTGCTCACTTGTCCTTTCCTGCCAGCCAGTTCTTCTTCTAGGTTAGTCGTCTGGCTTATTTTTCTAGGCTGGTGAGAGGGCGACTAGAGGTAGCTCAGGTCACTGTTTCATTTGATTACATGCCTTCCTTGTGCCCCCCATGCACTATATTGTGGTCCACAACATTGGATTGCTCCCTAACAATTCTCCAATTGGTTGAGGGGAATGCCTTGCTTACGCCAACCTCACACCCCACTACTCTGTGCTTCAAGTGGTCTGGGGAAAGTCCCTGATCTAAGCTCTGATGGTTACTCCAAGTCTCACATTGGCCACCAGGCCCACATTTTTCATACCCCTGCTGAGTAGGGGACTGCTGCTCCCGACAGCCAACATAAGACAAATAATACAATTATCCAATAAACCAATGCAAACAATTATCCAAACCATCTCCACAATGTACAATTATCTAAACAATCCAATGATATATTTATCCAACACCATAATACAAATCACGCCCTGGATGAAGTGTCCTGGGATCCCCTACCAGTGTTTCAGATGGTCTGGGAAATCCCTCGATCTCGAAGCTCTTGCACACTCAAAACAAAGGGTCCCCCTTTAAGGTCCCAATGGCCTGGACTCTGTAGGACCCCACCCACGCAAGGCCTGGCCCTTGAACATCCAGAGTATCACCCCCCTGCCTCTGCTCCTTGCCTCTTGAGTGCTGGGATTAAAGGCATGATTACACAACTCGACACACAACAAAAACAAAACTAACAAGAGAAACCCAACCCGAAAAAATTTTTAAAAAGACATATTTTGTTTCCTCCTGGAGCTAAAATTATAAAATGGTCATTATAAAGCATAGGGTGTGGTGGTGCGCGCCTTTTATTCCATAGCAACTTGGGAGGCATAGGGCTAGCAGATCTTTGGTTAGTTCAAGGCCACCTGGTCTACATGGTTGTGTTACAGGAACATTGGGGCTACAGGGAAGACCCTGTCTGAGAAAAGAGCAAAACAAAATGGTAACTATAAACCTTTATTTATTTCTGATACCTTAGATCAACCCAAACCACCCCGCCATTATTATTTTGGATAATCCCTCTTTAAAATTTTCTTGTTTTCTTTATGAAAGTACTTGTTAGTCATTCTCATCCTCGCTCAACTTGTTCTTGGTCCACCTTATAGCGTTTTTGGCTGGTATTATGTTTTCTCCTTGCGTATTCACAGCAATACTCAATTTTCCTTGCCCAGGTCATGGTTGTTAACTGTGGTGGATTGGAGTGTGTATTGTTTTTTTATTTTCTATTTTAAAGGACTTTTTTATTATTTTTAATAACTTTAGTTTATCTTGTTGTTTTTTACGTGTCCGTGATTGCAACTGTCATGCATCTGCTGAGGTTGTGCGTTGCACCTGTTGTGACACTGCCACTGGGGTCCGAGAAGAGGGTCTTGGTTTCCCCTGGAATGGAGTTCTCCTGGCATTGGATTTTACAGATGGTTCTTAGAAGCGCCATGTGGGTGCTGGGGATTCGAACCCGGGTCTCTGCAAAGCGGTTCATGTGCTCTTAACCACTAGGGCTATTCCTATCCAGCCCCAAATTTTTTTATTTTTGTAAAGCGTATGATATGTAATGTCTACATGTAGGTTGTTTGAACCATGTTGTTTGCAAATGCACATGGAGTCAGAAAAGGGTGTCGGATTCCTATGATGAAACTGTAGTTAAAGATGTTCCTCAGCCGCCATGTGGTGCTGGGGATTCAACGCAGGTCTCCGCCACCCTACAGAGCAGTCGTCACTCTTAACCGCTAGGCCATCTCAGTCCTGTGTTTTATATTTTAATTCTCTTATGACTTTAAAGGTTTCTATAATTCTACCTATCTATCTAAACAATTTTTTTTTTCTTTTTTTTTTGTGACAGAAGTCCCCTTTTAGTCCCAGGCTGCCTGGACGCTATGGTAGACCGCAGGAGTAGCTGTTGAACTCACACGAGAGCTGCCTCGGCCTCTTTTTCCAGCAAGCTGGGGTATAAAGGCAAGACCCCTTGTCCTCAAAAAGAGACCAAAAAAAGAAAAAAAAAAAAATAATATATATATTCATATATATATATATATAATATATATATATATATCAATTAATAAATTGTAAAAAATATATGTTTTGGGCCCATCACGTGGTGGTGCACACCTGTAAATCCTAGCACTGGGGGGCAGCAAGGCCTAGGCGGATCTGCTGTGATGTCAGGCCAGCCTGGTCTACAGAGATGACTCCAGGCCAGTTGAGAGCTACAAGGAAAGCCGTCTCTAAAAAAGACAAAAAGGAAAAAAAAAAAGTTTTTTTCACATAGATAATAGCTTTATGTACAGTATCACCAAGGCATTTGAAGTTTTAATAAAAGAATAAATTGCCTATATTAAATCACCATTGGCTAATCCTCTTTTCAATGAGCAAAATAGGGCCAGGCGGGGGGTGGGATGGCACACCCAAAACCCTTTAAATATCCTAGCAATCAGGATGCAGAACAGGGCGGATCTTTGTGAGTTCAGGCCCAGCCTGGTACTACAGGTGAGTTCCAGCACAGCCGAGGTCAGGGAAAAAAAAAAAAAGGGAGACCCTGTCTTGAAAAGACAAAACAAAAAAACAAAAAAAAAAATAAAATAGGTCACACACTTAAGCTAATTGGGGAATACAAAATTACTAATATTTGAATTATTCCTCACTTGTACTAGATGTCTGGTGACAGCTTTTGGGACTTAAATATATACATAAGTGTTCTCCATGTTTTTCTCTGTGTTGTAAAAAATATATTACCTGTGACGAGTTCATTCATACACATAAAAAAATTAATTAAATTAAAAAAATTTTTTTATTTGATTGAGGTTTTGTGCACAAGCCTTAAATAATAAATATTAGCTCTTGGGAGGCAGAGATAGGCGGATCTCTTTGGGAGTTTTTTTTTACAAAAAGGCCAAGCCTGGTCATACAAAGGTGAGTTTCCAGGAAAGCTGGGGCTAACGGGAGACTCTGCTCAGAAGACCAAAAAAAAAAAAAAAAACAAAAAAGAGAACAGACGGGGTTTTTATCTTGTTAACCCAACAGTATACAGCTCAGTAGGAGACAGTTTGGATGGCCTAGGCAGACCTTTCAACTTGGTTACTGTCTATGGGTATGTAATGCAATGCCTTTTAAAAAAAATTATAGATCAAGATATAGGAGTCTGGAAAAGAAGAAAACTGTTCTGTTCATGGTAGAAAAAAAGGGGAGGGGGGACATGCCTACCTCTGGGTTGCAATTTGCAGAGCACTCTCTACTCTGAACTTTTTGTCAACTTTTCAAGTATGGAAAATCAGATAACTCCAGACCACATAAAACAAATGGACTCCATACTGACAGGACATAATAAGAATCCATTGGTTACAATGTTGGGACAATGAAAAAAAAAAAACAAAAAAAACAAAGATCCACTACTAACTATGGGAAAAAGGGTTTATGTCTGTCCCATCTGGGTTTCCACAAGAAGCATTCACCTTGCTTAAGGTATGGACCAGGCCCACCAGCAGAGGGCTGACTTGTCCTAAATAATCCGAAGTTGTGGTACATGGGAATTTGTTCCTGTCCACTTTGGATTAAGAAATGCTCAAAACCCCTCTAAATATGTCTTGCTTTGTGGCACAGGTGAGACATAGGTAGTGGAGACTTCCAATAAACCGTCCGTGGACTAATTAATCAAGGAGCTGTTTGGCCTAGGGAACTCGAAAAAAGCCCCCCCCAAAACAAGAGGTGTGAGAGAGAGGCCTAGCGTTTAAGAGCTCCGACTACGTCTGCAGAGGACCAGGGTTCGCATCACCCGCCACCCACATGGTGGTTGACAAACGTCCTAACTCCAATGTCCGAGAGAACTCCAGTTCCAGGGAATCTGAAGCCTTCTTCTGACCTCACGGCGTTGCACAACACATGTGCAAAAACCTGCATGCACAGTACATTCATATACATAAAAAATAAATTTTAAAAAGCCCCCCAAAACGAAGTAAGACCCCACTGCTGAAGACATGGTGTTAGCATGAAAAAGAAAAATTGTGTCTCAAAAAGACCAAAAAAAAAAAAAAAATTGTGTTGAGATCTTGCATTGCAAATAGACAGCTGCTGACCTTCATGATCCTAGAGAGTGCTAGGCAGATCACTGGAAGGAAATGGTCACCTTACTTGCCTGTGAAGAGCGCAGTAGTGGTGGCTTGATATTTATACACCCCCCAAAATCTAATTGGATCCATAGCCCAATCCTTGGGGGAGGGAGTAGCATAAGACTGATACTGTAAGCTGTACCCTGTAGTGGCTAAAGATGTTCTAGGCCACAATAGGAAGCTATTACCATCCTTTCCAAAACAAAAAGGGGGAGATACAGGATGGCAGTCCTAGGCTTGAGCTGCATTGCTCATGTGTGGGTGGGCACATACCCACCACCATGAGCTGACCTGCTCACCCACCCTCCCCTCCTTAACTCACCTCATGGGAATAACTATGATGTAAAGGGTCTGGATTGGCCACTAGGAGGTGATGTCACACTGCCTAAATAACTGACCTGTTGCATTTGAATAAATTGGAATTGCATTCAAAATTCTACTCTCTGGTGTGTCTCTGAGCTGTTACTGAAGTACTCCCATGCACGTACTTTCTCCATGGCCTGTTCCTCACCATGGATGTGATATCTTCCCACACTTCTGTCCTCCAAGGGCATGGCATGACACAGGTGCACTTACATACATGTAGGTATTGAAGGATCATAACCAGTAGGGGGCAGTATATACTCAGTCAAACATTCAATTGGTATTACAAATTTGTAATTCTATTAGTTACATTTTATTATTTATTAATTCATTCATTTATTATTTATTTATTTTGGACTTTTGAGACAGGGTTCC